>PVHY01012450.1:13880-44574 GCA_004024945.1 Uropsilus gracilis | reverse complement strand
AGGAAGGAAGGAAGGAAGGAAGGAAGGAAGGAAGGAAGGAAGGAAGGAAGGAAGGAAGGAAGGAAGGAAGGCAGTCAATAGGCAGCCATCATTCTTTCATTTAAGAAAGATTTACTGAGCTGGGCATTGTGGCTCGTGCCTGTAAGCTTCACCCTATGATGCGGCAGGGGCTAGGGATTGTGGTTCAAGTCCTGCCGGGGGGCCCATAGCAAGACCTAGTTCCAAAAAATAGCTGGGCATGGTGGCGCACGCCTGTCATCCCAGCTACCTGGGAAGCTGAGGCTGGGGATTGCTTGAGTCTGTGGTACCCCGGGCAACGAGAGCCTGCAGTTCCACGGGCAAAAATAGCGAGATTTGTCTAAAAAAAAAAAAAAAAAAAAAAAAAGTTGAAAGATGTTGGGCTGTGGTTCCAGAAAGTCAACTTCCAGGAGCAAAGACATGGATCAAAGAATTGGTTCATTATCTCCTTTCCAGCCATAACACATTCATTCAGTGAAATTCCAAGTGAATTACACAGCTTGTTCCCACCAGGAATAAGCAATACAAGAGTGAAAACTATCACTTATCTGTAGGTTGTCAGAGCCTGGAACATCAGGATAGTTAAAATAAAATAAAACACTAGTTGAATAAATCACTGGTGTGAAGGTGAGACAATTGGTTCTAAAGGAAAAAGCCTTGGAGTGAAGTCTTCAGTCAGATGGAAAAGAGAAAGAAATGAAGAGGAGATAAAAAGTGTTCAGGGCAGATGTTGGGGAAGTATTAGATAAAGTTACACTACAAACAAGGAAAGTAAACAGTAAAAATCCAAATCAAGATCGAAGAAATTGCCTCTGAAGTTGACAAAAAACAAATGGAAACAGTCACTTCAGTGGAATTGTGGGACAAAAGTGAGATAGGGGTCATCAAGGGGAAAAGGGAGGAGCTAAGGAAGATAGACAGAAAGAAGGTACAGGATGACAGAGAGGTTTCTCTGGATGCCACCTCTCACCAGTCCACTCAGGTGGCCTTCAGGGCCAGCCTCAAGCTGAGTGAGAACAATCTGTAAAGACCAACCAATTCAAGGAGACAAAATTAGACAAACGTAAGAGAACAAACAGCGTCCACAGAACAAACTAGCACTAATAAAACTGCAATCACCTACAAGCACACTGAAGTCAGCAATAGTCAACTAAAGCTTGAGCACGGGAGAGCAGCCATCCTACCATAAAGACTTTGTTTGGACTTTGCTTCACATTCGGGCCACAGCCTCTTTTGGGCCCTCGAGATTTTGATGGCTCCTCAGAGCTGGTTCCCTCATCTGAGATCATTTCATCGGCTGAAGGTAATCTCCATCTTCCAGCAGAGGGGGGCGTCCGGTCCATGGCCAGTGGAGCTGCGCTTTGGGGCATGGTGTCTGTCACCCCATCAGCTGTGCCTACAGTTTGCGGTGACGCTGAGGCTTGAGTGCTGTCGTGGTCTCCACTATCGCCAGAGTTCTTTGCTGGGGATGCAAAATCTGCTGGAGAGTCACAGTTTGCGTTGAATTTGTCTTGCAAAAAATGTTTCAAACGAGTTCTTCTGGGGATGCTGTTTTTCATAATTGACTTCTGGAGCTGAGACTCCTGTGCAACAATGTACACTCTGCAGCGGCCCCGGGTCACCGCAGTATAAACATGCTGCCAGTGCTGGCGGCCCGCCTGTCCAACTACATAGACCACAGTCTTCTCTTCCGACCCCTAGGAGGGAATAATTACAGAGACTTAATGTAGCATGACTAGTTTTGGGCTTCAGACAGGCTATAAAGGCAGAAGAGAGACAAGTCCTCAAAATGCTCTTGAGCACTTTCTACCTGGTCACAGACCTCACACAAATCCATGCACGGGCTCCATTGTAGTCAATACCCAAGAGCTCCTGTTTTCTAATTAGACTGGCAAGTTCAGGTCTCATAGCTCCGCAACTATCTCACAGAAAGAGACCCAGCAATAAACCTTAAAGACTGTGTGCTGTGCTAAGTCTTCCCTAATGAAAGAATCTGAAATGACTATAAGAATTTTACGCGTGTAAATGTGTGTGGATTATCTCATTTGTATATAAAAAATAGATACCTAAAATATCAACTAGTAGGCTGTTTTTCTAATTACATTAAATATCTAAAATCTATATATCTATATATAGATATATAACACATTATTTTGCAATCAATGATGCTTTAAAATATAACAAAATTTTAAAGATTGGAAGCATCTATGTAAAGAAATGCGTGACATAATTATCAAAAAATAAATAAAATTATTCTGATTGGGAGAGTGGGAGGGAAGAAGGGGGGAATAAAAGAAAAATTATTCTGGCCGGGCATGGTGGCTCATGCCTGTAAGCTTCAGCCTATGAAGTAGCCGGGGCCAGGGATCAGGTCTGAGTCCCGCCTGGGGCCTGTAGCAAGATCTAGTTCCAAAAAAAAGCTGGGCGTGGTGGCGCGAGTCTGTAATCCCAGCTACCTGGGAAGCTGAGGCTGGGGATTGCTTGAGTCTGTGGTACCCCGGGTAACGTGAGCCTGCGGTTCCATGGGCAAAAATAGCAAGACCTAGTCTCAAAAAAAGAAAAAAGAAAAATTATTCTGACCCAAAGAAGCACAAAATGAACTTAAAACTGTAGCAAAAACAAAATATATCACAAAAAAAGGGAAAGGAAATTGCACCAAAATTTTATTATCCAAATGGATCGGTTTTTTTTCTACTTTTCTGTATTTTCCCATTGTGGAACATCTATTATTTTTATCAAGATAAATAAAACCAAAGAGAACAAGAAACTTTTATTTTGTAAGTTCAGCAAACCAAGAATTGAATAGGCAAGAAAAATGCTCACTGTCACCATATAACTGTGAGAAAACAATTTCAAGTTTTGTGCTATTCTTAGTCTCCATGATTTCAGTGCCAACATAGACACAAAACAGCTTGAACCATTATCTCCCCCAATGTTTTCACATTCTTCCTGCCAAAAGAGGAATCATGGAGAGACAAATAACAAGATGGGGCACATAGAATATACAGAGCCACAATAAAACAAAAAAAAAAAATCCTCGTGCACAACAAGCACTTCTCTCTCTCCAGAAACCAAATTTGAACCAACTCCTTGGGTTATAAATTTGAGAAATCCTTCCAATGCTGCTAAGTCTTAGAAACGAACTTAAATGATAATCGATTATACAATTACTAAATACATTTGACAGATATACAGCACATTTCTACCCTTGGACTTTGTAGTGTATATTCTGAAACAGGCAAATATCTACTTAAAAACTTAACAGTTCTTAATCAACTAAGTGGCACAAGAAAAATGCAGTAGCCTCATAGTCAGTGTCTTAGTACTTGATGTAATCTACTACTTGATACAATTCACTGTCCTCTCAGTAGCCACAGTTCACATTTGTGAAAGGTAAGTCCAATCATATCAGACTCTGCTTCAAATCCATTAGTGGTTTCTGTGCACAAAATCAAGTCACAGCCTCCATAAGGTCCATTTCTGGATTAGCTGCCCCAGCCAGTACTTTCCATCACCTGCACTTCCTCTTCCACAGAACTGGTATCAGCTGGACTATAACTATCAACCTCCTTGTTGGTATTCCTCACTGGACTGTAAGCTCTGCAAAGGTAGGATAATGTCTACCTTGCTCACTGTTTCTTTATCTATTAACTCAATGAATGACAGATGATAAAAAAGTCAAATGTCAGCCAAAAGTTTGCTCAAGTTTGGACACAGGCACCAAACTTCACTTCACCTAATAAGCCTCTATGATTTAAGTGACCATTTCTATAAATCTTCTTTGAATCATTAGAATTATCAGACTTCTTAAAGAGGTAAGTTTTACACATTCACCTTTAATCTCTTGTACTATGTTCTCGAAATTTGTTCTAAAACTCAGTCACTTGCATCAATAGATATAAAACCCTTTATTTATTTATTTATTTTTTTTTTTGAGACTAGGTCTTGCTATTTTTGCCTGTGGAACCGCAGGCTCTTGTTGCCCGGGGTACCACAGACTCAAGCAATCCCCAGCCTCAGCTTCCCAGGTAGCTGGGATGACAGGCACGCGCCACCACACCCAGCAATTTTTTTGGAACTAGATCTCGCTACGGACCCCAGGTGGGACTCGAACCGCAATCCCTAGCCCCGGCCGCTTCATAGGCTGAAGCTTACAAGCACGAGCCACCGTGCTCGGCCCTATAAAACCCTTTAAAAAACCCTTTGAGCCGGGCACGGTGGCTCGTGTCTGTAAAATTCAGCCTATGAAGCGGCAGGGGCTAGGGATCGCGGTTCGAGTCCCACCTGGGCCCCGTAGTGAGACCTAGTTCCAAAAAAATAGCTAGGCATGGTGGCGCGTGCCTGTCATCCCAGCTACCTGGGAAGCTGAGGCTGGGGATTGCTTGAGTCTGTGATACCCCGGGCAACGAGAGCCTGCGGTCCCACGGGCAAAAAATAGTGAGACCTAGTCTCAAAACAAATAAATAAATAAATAATAAATAAATAAATAAATAAAATAAAAATAAAAACCCTTTGAAAACTGAAATTGCAGCTCAAGATCCTTCTACCTTATTTGATGAGCTGAAAGTCCCTGTGGAGACTACAGTCAGACAGGCTGGCCCTGTTCTGTGGAGACTAAAACATCAAAATCTGAAATAAGACAAGCTGAGTAACAGTGCCATGCCAAGCAGTGCTAAGACTGAGGAAAGAGGAAAACTGAGTCACACTGGTCCTCAACCTTGTTTCCCTAAGCGGGGTGTGGGAGAGGCCTGAAGGATGAGGTTAATGATGTTTCAGTTTCTGAAAATAAAGACAGTTCTGAATCAAAATGAGTACAAATTTAATTTCTGCTTCCTCATTAAAAAACAAATAAAAGTAACAAAATTTAGGAAGCAAATAATACAAGGTGCTCTACACACTAGCAAGCTATTTAAACAGCTTTGTAAAAGTCCATTCTTACCTGAAAAGTGTGAATAGTCCTTGCCCATGCATGTTTTATGTGACAATGGTACATTAATTTCTCAAAATCCACAGTTACGTCCAAACCAGCCATATTATTTATGGTCAAAAATCTTTTCCTTCCAAAAGTCACATCAGTGACATCCTGTTACCAAAACAAAGAACTCTTTTGTATATATTCAAATATGCACACAGTAAAGATATTCTGTCATTGGATTGAACATAAAATGCAAGCACTTCATAAAATAAAACACCATGTGCATTCATTAAATTGTTAAGAATGTCAGAAGACTTAAAAGCTATACTTGAGTACAAGCTAAATATATCCAAATATTTTAAAAAACAGAAATGGAAGTTTTTTTGGTCCTTGAAACATACCCTTATTTGGACTCATGAAGAATAGTCTATGTTGTCTTATTATGAAATCACTTTATTTCATTTCTTGCACTATGTAAATCTGCATGCACTATAAAAAGTTCCCTCTTCCTCGCAGCTTTTAAAGAATACTATGACTAGAGACTGTCTCTTGCATGAGAACAAATTCAAGGTGACCACTTCTATAATTTCAATATTTAAGCAGCAAGTGAGGAAATGATGCTTTGTAAAATATGAAGCCACTTAACCCTTCTTTTTCTGTCACTCAAACTCAAATATAAAACTTTAAATATTATTTAAAAATGTTCTCTCACAAAGTTTTCTAGAAAACATAAAAGGAACACTTTGCTGTTCATTCTACGAGGATCACATACTCAACACTAAATTAGACATTTTTAGAAAACTACTAGTATGAAGGCCGGGCACGGTGGCTCATGCTTGTAAGCTTCAGCCTATGAAGCGGCCGGGGCTAGGGATCGCGGTTCGAGTCCCGCCTGGGGCCCGAAGCGAGACCTAGTTCCAAAAAATAGCTGGGCGTGGTGGTGCGTGCCTGTCATCCCAGCTACCTGGGAAGCTGAGGCTGGGGATTGCTTGAGTCTGCGGTACCCCGGGCAAAGAGAGCCTGCGGTTCCACAGGCAAAAATAGCAAGACCTAGTCTCAAAAAAAAAAAAAAGAAAGAAAACTACTAGTATCCCTCATTACCAGGGACACAAAAATCCTTAACACAAAATTACAGAAGCATGTCAACACTGATATGATTGAACTCAAAATCAATCCTAGGACAATAAATCAAATCTCTGTCTAATAGATAAAAAGGTATCATTTCTCTGTGATCACTTACTTTTGTTATGAAAAATATTTCTCCATTGCAGAGTCGGAGACCACTTGTTAAGTCAGACTTATTTTTAGCTAAATCAGGAAACATCCCACTAACTTCTTCACCACTGGCAACCAATCTGTTCTCTTGCTGATTGTCAGAAGGGTCATCAGGCATCAAGTCTGAGAGATATGCATTCTTGGTACAACAAATTTTATCACCAACTCCAAATATATATCTATTTTGATGATCTCTGGGTTAGAAGATAATACAGAATGAAAGTTTGGAAAACCTCACTTTCATTTTGTTTAAGCATTCATTCCCACTTAGATCTAATCCAATTCTCAAAATAATTTCTGGGCCGGGCACGGTGGCTCATGTCTGTAAGCTTCAGCCTATGAAGCAGCTGGGGCTAGGGATCGCAGTTCGAGTCCCACCTGGGGCCCGTAGCGAGACCTAATTCCAAAAAAACAGTTGGGCGTGGTGGCATACGCCTTTAATCCCAGCTACCTGGGAAGCTGAGGCTGGGGATTGCTTGAGTCTGTGGTACCCCGGGCAACGAGAGCCTGCAGTTCCACGGGCAAAAATAGCGAGACCTAGTCTCAAAGAAAAAAAAATTGTCCATTCTTTTTACTTCCCTTTTGCACTCCAAAGGTCAACAAGGTCTCAGGCTACCACAGTTGGGGTCTAGGATCTATACTCTTTATAGGACACTTTCCTGCCAACATTTTCCAAGTTAGAAGTCATGGTAGACATATCCTCATATCTCTCTTTCCTTCTATATTCTAAAAGTTACCAAATAGTTTACTCACTATACATTTTTAATTCATCCTCTCCTTTCCAAGCACTAGCCTCTTCAGGTTTTAAAGCACTTATATTTCTATTATAATAACTGACATTAGATCAGAATAATAACAGCAAACAATACATCCTATTGACATAACAGTAGTGCATTAGTACTGTAGGTATATTATTTTATTTCATCATTTTTACAGTTCTGAGTCATCTTGTCTAAGTATCATTTTACATACAAGGGAAGGGGAAATTAGCAGCCCAAGATCACAGTTACTAAAACCCAGAATAGATGGATCCAATCCCATGCTTCTTAACCTTGTTCATAGGCTAGCAAACATGGTTTTCTGTGTTTCTCCCCCAAAACACACACGGATCTTCTCCTGTAACTTACACATCCCTGAGTTCTCAGCACTCAATAACAGTAAGTTAGACTGGGCATGGTGGCGCATGCCTGTAAGCGGCAGCCTAGGAACTCATGACCGGGGCAAGAGATCGCTATTCAAGTCCCACCAGGGGCATGTAGCGAGACCTAGTTCCAAAAAAATATAGCTGGGTGTGGTGGCACGCGCCTGTAATCCCAGCCACCAGGGAAGCTGAGGCTGGGGATTGCTTGAGTCTGTGGTACCCCGGGCAACGTGAGCCTGTGGTTCCACAGGCAAAAATAGCAAGACCTAGTCTCAAAAAAAAAACTAAGTTATAGTAAAGAGAACTGAGTTCATTTTCCCATGAGTGGCATTTCTACATGCATATTTCCCTGATGGATGCTTACCAAACAGCCCTACACAGGCATGCTTTTGCAGAGTTTTAAATATACTGAAACAATTTGAGAAATTATCCAGAATTCACCATGTCCGTTTTGGAGAGGGTAGAGGTTGCCAATCTGAAAATCACAAGGAAGCTTTAGTCCTTGTTTTTCTTACTACACTAGCTACCAAAATGTCAATACCTAACAATATATTTTTCAATTGAAGAGATAAAAATTCTTCACAAATGTAGAAAAAAGGATGTTCAAATATGCCACAACAGTGACAAATGGCAAACGAATAAAACAAAGGTAAAACAAGGACAGAGTGTCCTGAACTTCCAAATGCTCACTTGGTCAGGTGGTGCGAGTAGTGCTGGCAGCAGCAGGCGTTGATCACATCACAGTCTTGCCTGAAACACATGGGAACGTAGAGGTGACTTAGCGGTGTCTGCACGTGCTTACTTCTATCATCAACATTCACGATTTACTGAATTCCCTGAAAAGTTTTGAGCACCAAAAGTTTGGTCATTTTTATCTTCCTATAAGCTTTTGTTCAATTTAGATTTGCCCTAAGTTTTACTCTTTGGTGAAAACAGTCCTGTTTAGAAATGACCTTCTACTATATCTAATAAAATAATAAACCTAAATAAGAGAAAAGTAAGTCTCCTAGTCAAACAATATTTACATGAGTAAGTTAGAAGACTTTAAAGTGAGATTAAAAATGCACCTAAGGACTTAGCACAACTAGTAAACAACAAAAAGTGGGGTCTGAGAGAATGGAAGGGACACCAGAGGGAGGAGGGAGGGGAAGGTATATCCCCCACCCCCCCCCAAAAAAAAAAAAACCACAGAGGTTGTGATCTAAAGAACAAAATAAATAAATTAATAAAAAAATAAAAATGCACCTAAATTAAAATATTATAAACGTTTTACCTTCTGAATGCAATAAATTGTGATGTTTTTGCATCCTGTAAGTCCTCTTCTTTGAGCAAAGTTGTAACCGCAGAATATAAACCTGATTAATTCAATAGAAAAAAAATAATTGAACAGAGTACCAAATTACCATATTTTTATGAAGAAACCACTTTGGAATTCCTGCAAAGGGGTTCAGAGAACCAAACAGAATGCAAGGTCACCCTGGGAACATGAACCTCATTCCCTCTGTCAGTCAAGGGAAGAGAAAAGAGACAAAAATTCCAGGCACTCCATCCTCAAGAGAGAGGCCAATCACTATTCCAGCAGTCCCTGATTTATAAGATAGTCATTCACATTCACTGATGACTTATGGATGCTGAATTTATACTGACGAAGAAAACAAAATAAAGAAAAGAAATTCTAATATAAGACTTCCTAATTTAAGTCTTTGTTGTTACTAGTGGTGATGAGTTATACCCTAAGAATCTACATGCTCTGTCTATGCTATGTCACTTAGTTAAATCTCCACAATAAGGTGTGCAGTATAATACCCAGGGCTGATGTTTAGCTGGTACATATCAATATAAAATAATGAGATTACTTCTATGGTGACTGGAAAATAGCTACTTTTCAAATAACATGATGCCCCAATCCCCATGATTCAGCAACCAAAAAAAGGTAATCCAGACACAACAGGAGCATTGATTACAAGAATGAGCACACTTGTAGCCTATCAGTTATCAAATATAGATCTTCCTCAAGTTACAATAGGGTTATATCCCAATAAATCCACTGTGAATTAGAAATGTAAGTTGAATACAGTATCCCCAAGTGTTTGTTTGCCCCAGGAAGTGCGTGGCTGGTTGTGAACCACTATGACTGGCCAGCATCACAAGAGAGTATCAGGCCGGGCACAGTGGCTCGTACCTGTAAGCTTCAGCCTATGAAGCGGCCGGGGTTAGGAATAGTGGTTCGAGTCCTGCCTGAGGCCCATAGCAAAACCTAGTTCCAAAAAAAATAGCTGGGCATGGTAGCGCACGCCTGTAACCCCAGCTACCTGGGAAGCTAAGGCTGGGGATTGCTTGAGTCTCTGTGGTACCCCGGTCAATGAGAGCCTGAGGTTCCATGGGCAAAAATAGCGAGACCTAGTCTAAAAAAAAGAGTATCAGACCACCTATCACCAATCTGGAAAAGATAAAGATCCAAAGTATGGTTTCTACTGAATACACATCACTATGACAACACCTTATCTCTAAGTATCTGTAAGCAGAATAAAGCCTAAATTGAATTGTGGGAAGTCAGAGTATCTAGTTTAACTATCACCACTGATTACATCCTTACTATGAGTGTGAAATGGAGACTTTTAGAAGTAAAACTAATTTCCCAAATAGGAGAGGATGGCCAGCCTCCCTCTTTCAGAGCTCAGGTCATTAGCAATGATGCCATCCACTTAGAACGTGTCTTCCTCAAAGCACCAAGAAGCAGCTTCCTTTAATCTCCCCTAGCAACATTACTAAACAGCAAACATTTCATGAGGAAGAAAAGATATACAAATTTGGGTACAGCAATTCCATGCTTTTGTGCCTTTTCCCATGGCAGATGAGTCAAGGGAAAATGAAAAGCCCTGTTCTAGGAAGACCAATTTTTACCTTTCCTTTTTTTGTTTTTGTTTTTTGTAGTGTTTTTTGTGTTTTTTTTGAGATTAGGTCTTGCTATTATTGCCCGTGGAACCGCAGGTTCACATTGCCCGGGGTACCACGGACTCAAGCAATCCCCAGCCTCAGCTTCCCAGGTAACTGGGATTACAGGCAATGCACCACCACGCCCAGCTATTTTTTTGGAACTATGTCTCACTATGTTGCCCCAAGCAGGACTTGAACCATGATCCCAGGTTCCCGCCACGGCTACCTAGACTGCCACTTAGAAGCATGCGCCACCATGTCCAGCCCAATTTTTATCTTTCAAATAAAAACTAGTTGAGACTCAGCTCACCCACAGCTATCCCAGGTCTGTTAGTGCAGGAAATTTTTAGAGTCTCAGAATATTTTCTTTTAAAAGTTATAGGATCATGCTATTCTTCAACTTGCCTTTTTCACTCTCTTTATATCTTACTGATCAATATGTACACTGCATTTCGCTGATCCTAAGATAGAAATTTTTTACACATTTCAACACCTCTGAAATTCTAGACAAGCTATGAATCCTGTCTTAGGTCTTCATAATTTGCGATTATGGATATAAATTACTCAATATTTAATGAAAAAGTATTAAATGTCTCTCTAAGGAATATTTATTCAATTCTCTTAAAGAGACTAATTTTTAGCAGTTTTTAACTAAGATAGAAAAACAATAATATTAGCCAAGCTCTACAATGAGTCTCAAACAGAAAATTTTTTGTTAAGTACATTCTCATTAACATAAAAAACAAGTATCAGAAATAAAACTATGTTTTATAAGTAGGTCTCAGTGGAGTGGCAAAGAAGACAAGTTATTTAAACCACCTGAGTGCCAATGTCTTCATTTATACAGTACCTTCTTATAAGAAGCTATGATAGTAAACACTAGCTATTAATGTCAGGCACGGTGGCTCGTGCCTGTAAGCTTCAGCCTATGAAGCGGCCAGGGTTAGGGATCGCGGTTCGAGTCCTGCCTGGGACCCGTAGTGAGACCTAGTTCCAAAAAAATAGCTGGGCGTGGTGGCACGTGCCTGTAATCCCAGCTACCTGGGAAGCTGAGGCTAGGGATTGCTGGAGTCTGTGGTACCCCAGGCAATGTGAGCCTGCGGTTCCACCGGCAAAAATAGCAAAACCTAGTCTCAAAAAAAAAAAAAAAAAAAAAAAAAAAAAAAAAAAAAAAAAAAAAAAAAAAAAAAAAAAAAAAAAAAAAAAAAAAAAAAAAAAAAAAAAAAAAAAAAAAAAAAAAAAAAAAAAAAAAAAAAAAAAAAAAAAAAAAAAAAAAAACACTAGCTATTAATCATTTATTGTACTTAATAAAAAACAAATCAGAAATAATAAACAGCTTCTAGTCCAATTTATGTAATACTAAAATAAATAACATATGCTTAAAATAAATAATATATGTGCTATAGTAAGGTTTAAAAGGCTAAACCATAAACTTTTACTATATATATGATTTTTATGGGCTCATCTTAGGGGAAGAGGATGATTACAGGGAAATGTTAACTTTTACTTAAAACACTTCTGTATCATTTGACGTTTTAAGGAATATCAATTATTTCTATAATCAAAAAAAGGCATGTTATAGGATACTATAAATTAAATTTCCATTTTAAAAGAAAGAATATTATAACATGTAAAGAACACCAATCTCACGAAAATGAGACTGATCACACAGAAAAGAAAGACTCACTGCTGAAGTTCACTAATTTCACAAAAAGTAACTATGTAGAAAGGTTATACCTTTAAGAACCATGGTAACTAATATAAATCTTCAATAATTATTTAAATCTATTTTAAGTAGAGTAATGCACTTTTTTTGAAGGTTGCTGTAATACAAAGATAAAATGGTATAATCTATTTAAATAAATTAATTCACAATAGATAATTTAATAACAATTACTATTCACAAAAAGTTAATATTTCTGGAACGTTTGGAACAGCTGAATCACCTCAGCCCTCACAGCAGCACTACAAATGTGGTCACTATGGTTCTCAATCTACAGATAGTTAAGCAACGTGACCTGGGTTGTGAATAGAAGGGAGAAGATTCTTATGCCCTGTTCTTTTTCATCTGTGTCATGACATCATTCTAACCATGATTAGAAGTGATGCTTGACCATTGCATAAAACATAACTATTAGAAACTCAACTGGGCAACAATTTGACAGTGATTCCTTTTTTTTTTTTTTTTTTTTTTTCCACAAATGTACTCAAGGTCACAAATGCATTTCTTTGCAAACTGCTATAAAAGAAAAACTTCATTTATTAAGACCAGCTTTCTCCAAAATGAACTTGGATTACTGGGGCTATGCTTTATTCTTTATTTGAAGCTAAACGCCTATATCCATTTATTCGCTCTATAAATATTTACTGAACCCTCATTATATATGTGCATAGAGCTTACTTCTTTATTAAATTCAAAGGTAACCTGCTTTTGATAATTAATAAACTAGCTTATTTATTTTCAGTGCTTCATTTTTAGTAGCAATATTAATCCTTATTATGAAATAAAATTATAATTTGTCATTTAAAAATCATTACAAAATTGAAATGTAATCCTATATTCATAGAATTTATACTTACAAGAGTTAAGATCACTTTGGGATAACTGAGAACAGGCATTTCCTTCTGGAAGTCTAACAAAAATAAATGTTTTATCTTGAATTGAGACAGGAACTGTTGGAGTATCAGAGATATTCAATTCTGCATCAAATTTTGGAAATTGACGTCCTGAGATTCTTAAACAAAGTAATAACCAAAGAAAATTAGTATTCAAAAATATGTCATATCTGACCACAGGTAATGACATTACAATAATTACAACTTGTTAAAAGATAATAAATAGGCCAAAAAATGCCATCCATATACGTGTACATTATATTTAGAAAGTGAGTTTTATTTGGGGTTTTTTGTTTTTAGGAAATGAGTCCTAAAATAGAACTAGCAATGTTACTTTTATCGATCATTAGTCCCCTAGGCCCACCAAATTAAAACCAGACAAGGTGTTTTCATTTCACAGGTAAACAACATGTTTGGTGGGATGTGGTAGGTTGCCTCACCTAATAGAAAGCAGGGAGGCTAGGAGGCAAATCTGGGTCCATTTGGCTCCATAATCCTTTCTGTTTAAATTAATCTGGACTATGGCGGAGCACCGTGGCGTGTGCCTATAAGCGGCAGCCTAGGAAACCACAGCGGGGGGGACCAGGAATCACAGTTGGAGTCCTGTTCCAGGCAACATAGCGAGACATAGTTTCAAAAAAATAGCTGGGTGTGGTGGCGTGTGCTTGTCATCCCAGCTACATGGGAAGCTGAGGCTGGGCCCTTTCCCACCATTTTTGCACCACACTCTTCTAGTGTTTCCTTTCTTATGTGTATGGCACATATGTGTCTTCATTTTCCAACTGAACCAGCTGTCTACATCTTCTCTTTGCCTCCATTCTCTCATCTATTTGATCTTGTATTTCCCAAGCCTACCAGAGCATAAAGAAAATATCAAGGGATAAGTGTCTTGTCATACCAGTCCCTCCTGAGTTATTGAGAAGAAGACTGACTTCCAGAGAAGACCTACCAACAACAACTGAAAGGGAGGAAAGAAGAGAAAAGATAGCTCCTGCTGGGAACATCCCAATGTAAGCTTTTCCATTCTTAGAATCATGATGAATGTCCTGTTCTGTTTCTGACTCAGCACATTTCTATCTCTAGGAGTTTCTTCCTTATTATCACTGAAACCCTTTACTCAGTCAGTAAATATTTGGTGATGATGATTAAGAAAATGAGAGGTAGATGGCTGAACCTGACATTGAAAGGGTTACTAACAAAAATTATTAATTTTCAGATAAAACTGGCCCTAAGAAATCTAGTGTGTTTTCCAACTCTTCAGGCTTTCAAATGACTAACACTTCAAAACTGAGGGGATCTTTAGAAGGGAAAAGAAGGGTCTAGAAAAAAATATTACACATGCAACTGCATTATTTTTCTTAGTGTTTAATATGAAGCCATCATCCACCCTGTTTCTGTGAATTCTCTACTCCCATCATCCTATTCAAGGTAGACAGGAATATAATGGTAGCAGGTATGAATGTTCTTTTTCCTGCTGACAGTCAACCAAGGAAATGTTCAAAACAAGAATAATAAATAACACCTCGCAAAAGAGAATTCAACAAAATACTGGCCCAAAGAATAAATACCTCTCAGGACGAAAGGACTCTTTACTTCTGAATATTTATATTCAAATAAATGCCAAGAAATATAATTAAAGTATTATGATTATGGATTATGGATACATGGATTATGGAGAAATCAAATGCCTAAACCCAGGAAATTACATCTTACGCAAAGATGAAGGGAAGAGAGAGATGTTTTTCTACTTTGAGGAAAGCAATGTGCCATGCGTGTCACCAGGACTCATCAAGGAGTGAATTACAATACCCTTTTTTAATTGGCTTAGACCCTTAGAAAAATTAAGGGTAACTTTTCCCCCAATTCTCCCTTGAAGTCTAATGAACTTATTTTCAAGTGACTGCTCCCCCTTGGGCTTATTCCAATTTCTACATTTAAGGCGACTTTAATTTTCATATGTATTTTCTAAATCAGAAAAACACATTTATTCTTAAACTCAATAATAACATACTGGACTGGTGATAAAAAACACTAAACTTTGCTTTTCAAAGTGTAAAAGAAAAGATGTATTTACCTGAAGGATAGAACCAAATAATACTAACTCAAAAGCATATATGTGTGTGTATTTATATACACATATATGTATTCTATTTCCAATACAATAAAGAGAAAATGTAAGTACCTTGTAGCATTATTCACAATTAGCTCAGATTCTGCTCTATGGTTTGTCCTTAATTCAACAGCACAATTTCTTGACTTAAGGGTCTCAAAAAGATCTTTCAGCAAGTTACCAGGTTCAATGCTGGGCAATTGCCTAATATCACCTAAAAAGAAAAATATACAGTAGGACTTAAGTAACTGGGTCCTGGTATTTAGAAAATCTTTTAATTTTTTTCTCCCTAGTAATATATGCTATAATGATGATGCTATAATCAAGGGGGGAGAGTCAACCTTCAAAAAATATGTCTTTGAAATTACATAAGAACACTAAGAACATAAGTACATAAATACCTAGCAAGACATATTGAAATCAAACAATATAAGACAGGAAAAAATTGTGACAACAAAGTAGGCAAAATCTGAAAGGAACTTCTTTCATACCTATAACCACAGGCAAAAAGTATAGTGGCATACTTTTTAGCCACTGTGAAAGAAAGAAACAGATCATTATATTTCTAGTATTTAGTGACTTAATCACTTAATCTTGCTAAATATGTCACTGAACATGGAAGAATGGGAGATACTATAAAATCAAAATAACAATATATATAATATAAAATAAAATCAACGCATTCATAATAGATAAATTCCAGTAATGCTATAACTCTTCAAATATAAGAAAAATATCTATTGGGGGAAAATGTTTAAACATCGAATACCTGCAAAAAATTACTTATAGTAATTCGATTCTCACATTACAGTTCTACTTTTTCCCCTACGAAAGCATAATCTCACATCACTACTACCCAGAAGAATATAACTAAATCTCAGCAGAATCTGAAAGGAAGAGACTAGTTACTAGTTTAAAATCATAACATTACTTTTAAGTGGTCCATATTCAGGTTTTGCAGTATTTCTGAAAGCCCTACATCCTGATTTGAGACTAAGGCATTTTTACCACTTTAACAGTCACCACTTAGCTGATTAGCAGAAAATTCTCACAACTCTATTTCATGAACATTCAGACCAAAACAGAGCTCAAGCCAGGCTGATAACCAGAATAGTGAGAGGGAATTCAGTGGAGCTTTCCTGTGGGCTCTGAGACGGGGTGCCCATCCTTAGAAAACAGAAAACAGTCTATGGCTATAAACAACCTACTCACCATAATACCTTCAAAGTAAACATTAACTTACCAAGGATAATAAGCTTAGAAAGTTTTGAGTGTTGACACAGTAAATTTAAAACTGATTTGAAGACTTGCACAGATACCAGACTCCCTTCATCCACAACCAGAACTCTCACAGAAGAAAATTTCCAAGGCCACGCCTCACTCATTGAGGTTTTCTTCCATAGATAGTAGCTATAATTGACCTACAAGGAAAGTGTGGCATTTCTAGATTCATGTGATAAAACAGATTCAAATAATTTATGAACATGATATTTCAAGCAAAACTGTTAAGTGAAGGATAGTGGAGAATGTAGATAGAGTAACATAGAGAAAATAGTAAAGAAAAAGAGAACACAAATGTTGTAAGATGACTATACAGGAAAAACAGATCAAATAAATCGGTAAACAAAAGAAGGATCAGGTCATTCCAGAAAGTCCTTCCTAACAAGTACTTAAGTGTGTTAAACTGAACAAGTTCAAACGGCACAACATTCTGCTGTAGAAATTTCAAACCTTCTTACATCTTTTGACCAGAGAAAACTGTCTTCTCATTCCCAAATAAAACTTTTCAGAGTCGTCTGAGAACACCCAATCACTTAAGCTTCCCTCTTTCCCAAACTTCAATACTCCTTTCCAGAAATAAAGGACTGCCTTCCTTCCCAATCTAACTATAAAAACACTACCACTCCTTTTTAGTAGTCTAAACTCCTCTACCTCTACCTCTACCTCTACCACTTAAAAACCAAGAAAACAATGAACAAAATGTTTTATTATAGAAGAAATATTACTTTTTAAAAATACATATTGGGACCAAATTATGTGTAAAATTAAAAGCAGAGAACATTATATCTATCTAATCTCATCTTAAAAATGCCTATCATTACAGATATGTTTTTATGTTTATGTGTGTATGCTATCTACAAAGAAACATGTACACACACAGATTTTTTTAAATGGTATCTATCATATCATCTCTTTTCTACTAAAACTAATTTCAATGTCTATTAAATAAAAGCCCACCCAAAGACATCAATTCCCTTCAGCAAACCCCCCTACCCCAAATCTTTCAGTGGCCTTGTCTCACAACAGAACATATGGACTAAACACTGATTTTTCCTTTTCTTTTATATATTCAATTAGTTATCTTAGAAATGACTCATTGATAGTTTCCACAGTAGTTTTTTTTTGTCCCCCCAACTCAAAACATGCCTTATCTAGGAGCACCAAGATTACTCCAACAGCACTACAACCAAGCTCCCTGCAACACACTGACCCACAATGGGATTGCAAGATCAAACACAGAACACCCAGATAAATGTGACTTTCAGACAAACATAACTTTTAGTATAAGTTAATAAAACTTATTTTATACTTTAAAAGGATAAAAATGTTCAGTATGAGACAAATTTTTAGTATATTTGATGCAATATTTGGTACACACTTATACTAAGAAAGCATTCCTATTTTTACCTAGGAACCCTAGCCTAGATAAGTGACATAAGTGGCCTCTCAGTGTTCTTCATCAGAGCATTGGTCAGAGTTGTAATATAAAATGAAATTTAGTAATAATCCCTCTCTGGCAACTCCTTTTATAATTCAAATCCTTCAGACTATAATCAGATATGAAGATATAGTGAGAAAAAAATAACAACATAAACTAATTAGAAAATTCTTCCAACAATGAAACAATACATTTCTCTAGGTCGGCATTCACTCATACGACAAACAAATGTGTGGGCAAAATAACTTCTGAAGTGGCTTATGGTGCTATGATGCTCCATCATCTCCTTTAAAATTGCTTTTCTTTTTTCATTCCATCTCTTGCTTAGGAACTTAATTAGCTACCTGGTAAATCTAGCCCAACCTTCTTTATTAGGGCGGCAAGATCAATAAATGAGGAAATTATGAATCCATGGAAAGACCAGTAAGCGTGAGGTCAGAAATCTGAATTCAAAAAAGAAAAGAAATCTGAATTCAAGTTTTAGTTCTGTATCTAACTAAGATGTTGGACAGTCATTTAACACCTCCAAATTTCAAGTGGTTTGTCTATAAAACTTACTCACTTCACTGGTTTATGAAGGATATAATGAGATAATGTTGAAATACACTACAAACTTTAAAGCTCAAATTTTTAGTCACCCCAATCAAAACAAGTACATTAGAGTCACTCCTCTCAATACATCTGGAAAGTCCTGTTTCCTAAATAAAATGAGCATCTCCCTACTGAGTTTCCCTATTCTTTAGATCCCATTTAATTGCTATTTCTTTCAGAAACCGTGCCACACTAAGTCCCTTATCCTATAAAATGGCATATCAGGCTAAAGGAACTCTCTAACACTTTGTAAGTTTAAACCTGCATGACTGTTAACTACAGATAAAACTAATTCAAGCATATTAATCCATTTGGCATTTTTATCATGTAACATTTTCTAGGCATTGTGGTCAGCAAGGGAGATAAAGAACTAAACCAGACGATCAATGTCCATACGTTCATGAAGGTTTCGTTCCATAAAATATAAACCTTTCCTTCCAACTCAATGCTACAAAAAATATAGTCTGTGGACGATGTACTTACAACTACTCCCAATGACAAACAGTTTGTGTGGAAATCTAAACTACATATATCACTAAACATACACTTAAATTTAGCTGATGTTTTTTTTCATAATGAGACCTCTCAATGAAGGAAGCAATGTACTAATATAATTTCTGGTGCTAGCTCTGATCTTGCTGCCAACCAATAACAGTTTATAAACTAACTGTTCTGAGTAATGACCTAAATAATTCATTACAGGGTAGGAACCCAAGAGATTTCCTTCTAATAAATGCCTCCTAACTGTCAATAAAGAAAAACAAAAAAATAGAATTCTTTAGTTTGAAATAATCTAAATGTCCATGAACAGATGAGTGATAGGGAAGAAATCGCACAGAGAAACATACCGTGAAATACTACTCAGCTGTGAAAAAGATGAAATCCTGCCATTTGTGGTGACATAGATGAACCTAAGGAAATTATCCTTAGTGAAGTAAGTCAGACAGAAAAAGACAAACATCATAAGATTCACTCATAAGTTGCAGCTAAAGAACCAAAATAAATGAATAAACAAGACAAATTCTTAGACAACAAGAAGAGAATAGTAGCAACCATAAGGAAAAGATAAAAAGGTAGCTCATTAGGTAAAAGGGCTCAATTGTAATGGTGATAGATAAAAACTAGTCTTTTGGTGGTGAGTGTAACATAGCATAAACATGTTGATATGTCTGTATACAGGCAACCTATATATTATTATAAACCAAGATTACTTTAACAAAAAAAAAAAAGCAAATATAAAAACAAAAAAAACCTCTTTAAATAAAGTTTGTCTTTAAGCTGTTTCATATACAGAAAAAAAAATGAGTGACCTACCTGGCACAGTGTGTAAGCGTTGAAACCAGTTTTCTGTCTTAGTAAGCCAGCTGCTTTCCCTGTAGGTGCTGTAAGCAAAACTTCTATAGCCTTGTCGGCCTTGCGTGGACTTTTTTCAGTAAAGGTAATCCATTCTTCCGGTGCATTCCGGTCTTGTTCAAAGTCTTCACAGGCTTTTTTAACTTCACTTTCTTCCAAACGTTCTACGTGCTTAAAGAGATGACTAACAATCGTGGTCTTGCCACACCCCCCTTTTCCACTAATGACTGTGACGGCATTGGAGCAAATCATTTCCAAAGCAGTCACCTGATCTTGGTCCAGCTGAGCTTCACTTCCTTCTGCGTCGATTTCATTTTCAGCATTATTCCAAATATGGTCACCGCTATCCTGTATTTCCAGAACACTCACAGAATCTTCTAACTTTGTTTCATCCGGTTTACTTTCACTAGATAATTCATCACTCTTTGAATCTTTGGGTTTTGCAGTGTGAATAGAAGCAAGTACCTTTTTGACATCCACGTGCAAATGCCACGGAGGTTTTGTTATCAGGTGACATATCGAAGAGGCGATGCCTTTTTCAGCGTGGTAAAGATCATAAGGAAACACACATTTCTTCTCACTTACTACCACACCAATTTCCTTCAAAAACTTCAGAGATGTACAAACAATTGGAAAAGGTATTTCCCAATTACTTGTTATGTCAACTCCTTCAACACACGTGTGCCCGTATTCGTGACACATCCGCTTCAGTCTGGAATAGATCCTTAGTGCATTCTGCTCCGTGTCAGTCATCTGCTGGAGAAGAGACGGACATTGACAAAAGGCTGTCCAACTTGCCTCACACCGCAGAAGTTTCAGGTCTCTGTAGGTTATCTGTAAGATAATAAAGTTCAAGTTCTTTTATAAAAATTGTAACTGTTACTAAACAGTGTTAGAATTACAGTAAAATGATGCTATTTGTTAACATTTTTTTCAGTCTCAGAAGACTTTTCAATTAAATTTAGAGATAAACCTATATATCCAAAACTTTGCAGGGCATGGTTGCGCATGCCTGTAGGTGGCAGCCTAGGAAGCCATGGCAGGGGCCAGGGATTGCAGTTCGAGTCCCACTCAGGGCAACGTAGTGAGACCTAGTCCCAAAAAATAGCTGGGCGTGGTGTAATCCCAGCTACCTGGGAAGCTGAGGCTGGGAATTGCTTGAGTCCGTGGTACTCCTGACAACATGAGCCTGCGGTTCCACAGGCAAAAATAGAGAAACCTAGTCTCAAAAAAAAAAAAAAAAAAAAAAAAAAAAAAAAAAAAAAAAAAAAAAAAAAAAAAAAAAAAAACAGAAAAAACAAAACTTCACTCATTTTTTTTAATCTTTAAAACTTTGTCATTAAAATTTTTTTCTCAAAGCGATAGTTTTAAAAGTCAAATAACACTGTGAGCTTCATCACACACACATAAAAAGCAGAAATCCCCTGCCTTACCCTTTTATGTTTCTCAAGCAACACCTTTGGCACTTTCAGTTATTTCTTCCAGAATTTATCTCTACATTAATAAGTACAAGTTACACTAGTTCAGTTTGTAAAAACATTACTTATTTAGAACTAACTTCCTACTATACTAAGTCTTTCTCGAGGAACGTTATCTAGCTCTCTCCTTTACACCATCAATTCCAAGCACACTTCTCCTCTCATCCTTGAATTAAGTAGATACTGCTTATCACTTCTGGTGAAATCAGAGTATATAGGATCTACAATTGAGTGACACAATGTACTAATACCTGTTGTGTCCAAATCCTGTTCATTGTAAGCTACTAACTACCTCATTTTCTTAGTTCATTTGATTTCTCTGTTCCTATCAACAGTTAAGTATAAATTCTAGAGAAAGATGAACTTGTTCACCATGATCCACTTAGGATATCCAGCTCCATTTTTTTTTTCATGGTGACATCCCTCCTGAGACCATCTATGTATTTTACAGGCTGAATTGTGTCCCCTCAAAATTCATGTACGGGCCGGGCACGGTGGCTCGTGTTTGTAAGCTTCAGCCGTGAAGCAGCCGGGGCTAGGGATCATGGTTCGAGTCCCGCCTGGGACCCGTAGTGAGACCTAGTTCCAAAAAAATAGCTGGGCGTGGTGGCGTGCACCTGTCATGCCAGCTACCTGGGAAGCTGAGGCTGGGGATTGCTTGAGTTTGTGGTACCCCGGGCAACAAGAGCCTGCGGTTTCACAGGCAAAAATAGCAAGACCTAATCTCAAAAAAAAAAAAAATTTCATGTACTAATGTCCTAATCGCCAGTATCTCGGAATATGCCCCTAATCAAAGAGAAAGTCTTTGAAGTGTAATTTAGTGAAAATGAGGTCACTAGGGTGGACCTTAATCCATCCACTATGACTATAGCATCCTTACTAGAAGAGATTAGGACACAGGCACAGGCAGAGACTCTTAAGACACAGGGAAAAGATGACATTTGCAAGCTAAAGGGAGAAGGTACAAAACATACCAACTCTGCCAATACCTTGATTTTGGACTTGAAGCCTTCCAAACTGTGAGAAAATAACTGCTGCTTAAGTTATGTCTATGGTTGAATGCTTGCAGATCAATGGATTGATCGATCTACCTACCTATCTACCTACCTATCTACCTATCTATCTATCTATCTATCTCTATCATTTATCATCTATCTACCTACCTACCTATGTACTTATCTATCATCTACCTATCTATCATCTACCTACCTATCTACCTATCATCTATCTACCTATCTACCTACCTACCTACCTATCTATCTACCTATCTGGTTATCTGATTTTCTTATTTTCTGAAGCACACTGAAATCATCTTCACACTATGTGGGAACAAACATTAATTCAGTATTTCTCAAACTATGAATATTTAAAAACATTCTTGGGCCAGGTGCGGTGGCTCACACCTTTAATCCCAGTTTAGGAAAGGAGGTCAAGGCTAGGAATCGCTTGAGACCGCAGGTTCGAGACCCACCCCAGGCACATAGTGAGACCTAGTCTCAAAAAAATAGCTGGCCATGGTAGTGTGCACCTGTAATCCCAGCTACCTGCGAGGCTGAGGCTAGGGATCACCTGTGTCCATGGGATCCCATATCCAATCCAGGATCTGGACTACTCAGATCTGATCCCAGATCAGGACTATCCCAGGCAACAAAGTGAGACCTAGTCTCAAAAACAAACAAACAAACAAATTAAATTAAAACATTCTTGGTGTCTCAAGATTTATCACAAAACCTTTAAGCTTTAACTTTTCTGCAAAGCCACCTATAATCAAGTACTGCCAAGATCTAAGTGTTATGTTTTATTTCCAGCAGCACTGGATTTCTAGCAGCTCCTCAGGGTTACTTTTTACTCTTGGTCTCCAAGAATAAAAACAGAAGTAGATTTGTCTATTATACGGAATATTTTTTGTGCCAATAAAAATATCAAATGATATTATGATGTGCCATATGAATAAAGAAAAATTTCAATAAGGAAACTGGGGGTTGAATTACACAGCCCAAAGAGACTTGCCAAACTCGTGCAAACTTGTGTCCACAAGGGATTTTTACTTAAGTTGCTAATGGCAATTCAGTTTCAAAAGTGTCATATTAAATCATAGAATTACATTATTAATAACTTCAATACCACTGATTTTGTTACTTTGTTTTTCCATTATAAACACTGCACAAGTCTATATTTAGATGTAACACTCAAGAAAAATAAATCAATATAAAATTTTGTTGCCTCTGAAAGAGATGTAAAAATTGTCAATTTTAGAACTTGTGTTTTATAGAAGATTATTAACTGTTGAACTAATGTCTTACTCTAGCAAATCCAAGTTTCCATGGGTTTGTAGTTAAAATTTCTTCAATAGCTTCAAAGGTCTGTCTCGAATTTGAACTTATGATCTGTTTAAAGTGTCGAGGCAGAAGAATTGGTAGGAATTCCATTATTTTGGGAAACTGCAAAGCTGTCATTACACTTATAAATGGCACTGCAAGGTATCAGAAAGAAAAAATCAAAACACACAAATGAATCCACAGAACAATTGATTTGATGGACTTTCTCAAACAGCACAAATAATTCAAGAAATCCAAATAAAAAAGATTAAAGAAATTATTTTAACTGGTAAGAACATTACTCATATATAACAACTGTTTTTATACGGAAATGATTTTCACTGTGTTTGAAATCAAAACTTACAATTTTAATAGTTTAGATAATGACCTCTTTGTCACTTGTTTCCTTTTGCTTGCAATGTAGTCAGAATAAAATTTTTGAATCAGTGAAATAAAGGTAAATTTAAAGCATAAAAAAAATCATTTACAAATTCACTTTTATATAATAAAATTTTCCGGTTGTAATCACAAGTCTTTTGTCAATGAAGACATTTAATGATGTACTGTCAAATGTGGAATATCAAGTAACAAACCATATATGTTATTTTAAACAGTTTTAGACTGAAATCTTTCCAAAATCCATTACTCATATCTTTGTCTTTCTCCTGTGCCTGCTTAAACAGAATTGACAACTGAACTTTTTCTTAAAGACTTGAGGTAATTTTCCTATGGACACAAAAGATAGAGAAAAAGACTCACTTGTAGAGCAGAAAAACTAAACCTTAAAGAACAGCTCATATAACATCTTCACTATAGATGAGGAACCTGGAATGTCAATGACACACTCCAAAAGCATTATAAGTACTGTTTCCTCAAACTGATTTTACAGAGAATACTTTGCCAAGATTATAGTGGCAGTATTTTAATCACATCATAAGTATCTCAATTGCACTAAAACTCAGCAATGAAATCATTAAAATCATACTTACTCGTTTTTTCCAGAGAAAGGCAATCTGGTGGTGACTTTTCCTGTTTATTCCGGAGAGACTGTTTTTGAGCTTTCCTTTCCATTTCCTTTTGGAAAGTTCTTAATGTTTCTCTAAGATTTTCAAAGTTGAGGTGTTTATAGCTTGATACAGCATTTACCCATGCTAAAAATTCAGTGTTATGGTGGAAGTTACACTGTTTAAGAAAAAGGGAACAGATGTTCTTTTGATTTGGGGGTGACATATCAGACCGTAAAAAGTAAGATGGAAATCCTTGAGCTTGATAGCGCTTCGATCCTGCACACTTTACCTGCACCCTCACTCGCCACCACGGACCTGTTATTGGAAAACGTCCAAATACTTTACATTGTTCTTGAGTGTTCTCATCAACTATTAAAACTAGAAGGGAAAAAAAAAGTTAATTTAGGATATTTTAAAATCTCTTCCCGTTTTTCATCTTTTGCACCACTCACTTTATCTCCCTATATCCCTCTGTACAGATGTCTACTATATCTACAACCCACTTAGGTCTATGCCTTCCTCTACTAAACTGTAAACTTCGTAGTAAGTCAACATATCATCATCTGTCTTTATATTCTAAAAGGTAAGTAAAGTACACAGCAAAAGTCCGTTATATCTCCTCTAAAAGCAGTCTTCTCTCTGCTACTCTTTTTTCTACCAAAAACAATCTTCAGGCAGTTTCTTTAGAAAACTATGCACCCTCCCACCTCAGGGTCATTGAATAAAATATTTTATCTAGCTTTAATGTTCTGTTCTCTTTACTGTTTACCCTACTCACTACACACTTGTCACTTCCAGAAAGTCTTCCCTGAATCTCATGAATACCCTTTTCAAAATGCCATTTACTATTCCTTCTAAGCACTAAGTGGCACTACGGTTACATCTGTGATTATTTAGAGTGTCTCCTTAATTCACCAGAGGTTGTGCTCCATCAAGACAGTAATCTCAGCCGGGCACGGTGGCTCGTGCCTATAAGCTTCAGCCTATGAAGCGGCCGGGGCTAGGGATCGCGGTTCGAGTTCCGCCTGGGGCCCGTAGTGAGACCTAGTTCCAAAAAAACAACTGGGCATGGTGGCGCGCACCTGTCATCCCAGCTACCTGGGAAGCTGAGGCTGGGGGTTGCTTGAGTCTGTGGTACCCCGGGTAACGAGAGCCTGCGGTTCCATGGGCAAAAATAGCGACACCTAGTCTCAAAAAAAAAAAAGACAGTAATCTCTTCACCTAATCTTTCCAGAGTTTCCGAGGGAAGTAAAATTACCTGAAAAATTGTAGCCCCCAAAATAATGCTTTTAGAATAAATGACCACATCCTTCACGTCTGAAACTTTTCAGCCTAAACCCTTGCTCTCCACCCACGTGACTAAGTTTAAAACGACTTTAACTAAATAAAATTTTTAATTCCGCTCCTCAGTTTTATCAGCTGCATTTCAAGTTCTCAGCAGCCATTTGTAACTAGTGGCCAGTGAACTGGACCCTACCTGACCTGCATCTCTAAGGTGTTGTATGTCTATTTCAAGTAGCTGAAAAATAAGCCCACATTTGACTGCAGATACAAGAAAAGAAACTCTGAGTCTAAGGGTGAATACTGGCTCCTTGTCCACTTGTTTCCTTGGCGATAAAACTATCCAAGAATCGTGAACATAAATGAGATGACACGAGTAAGAACACAGCTTAAAACACCGTGTGCACTCAAGCCACAGTCGCTATTATCTAGATGATTTTATCCTAAGTAGGACGAAACAGACATCCCAGAGGAAGTCAATTAGCAGCGACGGGGCGCCTCACTTAGGATCAGGTCAGAAAAGGAAACTTCGTTCAGACTCCAAGCCCATCCCCCAGGGGCAGCGTGCATCCTTACCGCGACTGTACCCAGGGAGGTTGCCAGCTTTCACGCCTCCACTGCAGAGCTCCTCCGCGTCCACAAACACCGGGTCATCCTCCTCCTCCATCTCCTCCTTTGGAAAGTCATCGTTCTCTTCCTCCGGGTCCTTGGGTGGGAGCAGAGGTCCCTGGAGTTCGCGCAAAGACCCACTCAAAAACCCTCCCCGCGCCATTATATATCCATGAGAACTTGAGTCCTGATTCCGGAAAGCCCGGTTTGGATACACGGTCACGGTCAACCAATCAGCTCTGCGACTGAAGGACCGACAGTTTCCGGGGACGCCCCCTCGGCCTGGGGCGGGGAAGGGCCCCCCCCCCCCTCGGAGAACGGGGCAGCGGCGAAGCTCCGCCCCAAGTCACGAGCTTGGGGAAGGATGGGCCTTGGCGGGTAAGCGCGTGGCCGCGGAGACGCGGCTGCGCCTGTCAATCAGATGTAGTTCTGCAGGTTGCCGGGTAGCCACCCCACCTGACAGCGGCAGGTAGGACACTGCTGAACCACAAGCCCAGCGTGTCCCCCGCGGAAAGAGAAAGGTGGGGAGAGGACACTTCTGGTGAGCCCGGAGGGCCGGGAAGAGCAAGTCCTCAACGCCCCCAAATGAAACCTAGGTGTCTCGGGGACTGTCGCCGCCCGCCAACGCGAGTAACAGCCACTCTCTAGTCCTGCCAACTTTGTGGTCGTCAGTGCTTTGGGTCTCCGTTTCCTGAAGGAGTTGAATATACAACATCGAAGGCGCCGACTCAACTTGCAGATCTCTTGGTCCCATTACAGACTCGGGGTGCCCGGATCTGGGGTTGGACGCCAGGCTTGTTTGATGCACAGGCCGGGTTGTCCACTTTGATGGCTAGGCGGGTTTGGAAACCGCTGCATTGGAAACCGTGGCATTGAAAGGCGTTTTCCTCTGAATCGGTATGGTCTCCTCAACTTCTTTAAACTGACTTCCTCCTGCCTGGTCCATGTGGGGCAAAGAAGCGTGTGCTTGCAGAAGGAAGTAGAAGAGAAAGGACGATGGCTTTAAGTTATTCTGGAGTCTTTTTCTCCCTATTTTTGCCTGTGAAACTGCAGGCTCACTCTGCCTGGGGTACCACAGACTCAAGCGCTCTCCAGCCTCAGCTTCCCAGGTAGCTGGATGACAGGCACGCACCACCAGGCCCAGCTATTTTTTGGGGACTAGGTCTCTACGTGCCTCTGGTGGGACTCGAACCGCGATCCCTGGCCCCGGCCGCTGCTTCCTAGGCTGCCATTTACAGGCATGTGCCACCATGCCCGGCCCTTGGAGTCATCTTTCTTATACTCGTTGAAGAGACTATTTGAAAGGAATAGTATTATTTGAGGAACACCGTAAAAACATATTTATCCTGCCGGGCACGGTGGCTCATGCCTGTAAGCTTCAGCCTATGAAGCGGCCGGGGCTAGGGATCGCGGTTCGAGTCCCGCCTGGGGCCCGTAGTGAGACCTAGTTCCAAAAATATAGCTGGCGCTCGCCTGTAATCCCAGCTGCCTGGGAAGCTGATACTGGGGACTGCTTGAGTCCGTGGTACCCCGGGCAACAAGAGCCTGCGGTTCCAAGGGCAAAAATAGCAAGACCTAGCCTCAAAACAAAACAAAAACATATTTATCCTTTCTATTTTGATACTATTATTCAATGACAATAATACACTTAGAATAACTGTTTGCTAGGCCGGGCACGGTGGCTCGTGCCTGTAAGCTTCAGCCTATGAAGCGGCCGGGGTTAGGGATCGTGGTTCGAGTCCCGCCTGGGGCCCGTAGCGAGACCTAGTTCCAAAAAAAAAAATAGCTGGGCGTGGTGGTGCGCGCCTGTAATCCCAGCTACCTGGGAAGCTGAGGCTGGGGATTGCTTGAGTCTGTGGTACCCCGGGCAATGAGAGCCTGTGGTTCCACGGGCAAAAATAGCGAGACCTAGTCTCAAAAAAAAAAAAGAATAACTGTTTGCTAAATCCAAAAGCATCGTGTGCTATGTTCTAACAGAAAGGCTGCCAGAACCAAAAATTAGAGATTTATGGGAGAAAATAATTTGATGCTCTCCCCTTGGGTTCAAAGGTCTATTTTTGTTGCTTTTAGAAGCAAAATTCTATTGCAGCTGACCAAACATTGTTTCCAAGGATCATCTTGATATCGGGAGTAAGAGACGAGCCCCTTTTTAATTCCTTTTACTGAAGGTCCTTCCGCCTGCAAGCAAGCACCTGTCCCAGAGATCAAACTTTAGTAATAAGGGTAAATTGAAAGGTTTATTTATAGATATGGGGAAAACAAGCTAAGAGTTTAATAGTCCACACCCTCACAAATGTCCCAAAGGGAATAGAACCATACTTCTGCTCCTCAAGAAACTGTGTAGGGTTTACCTCAGTCTTAGTGTACTTCTGATTGAAAACACCAGGCTAAGTCCTTGTTCTTTGATCCTCTCTCACTCCAGTTAGCATCTGGTGAGTTCCACAAACACCAGGCAGGTAAATCCAGTTTGCACAGTGGTTCAGCATCAAGGGCACCTCTCCTCCACCTTCACACTGCTCTCACCCTCAAGGAACCTGAACACCAGGGGAACCCAAAAGGACTCAGTTCCTGGGTCCTCCTGAAGCCAAAGCTCCCACGCCTGATGCCAATCTCCAGGATCCTGCTCATGTTATAGTCTGAAAGTGTTAAATAGTCCGAAAGTGTTAAAAACTTATTGTTCAAAGCTTAAAAGCCAATTATGCAAAAAAAATAATAATAATAACATTCTGAAACCATCAAAAGGCATCTAGCAGACTCATTGAGATAAGGCCATACTGTTCCAAAGCTTTAACCATGTCAAAATACCTGTGTGAAACTTTTTTTCTAGAAGAGCATAAATACCCTGTTTGTCTTTGGGTCTGAGTCCTTCCCGCTAAGGTTCTGCAGGGTTGCACCCAGGTCGATCTGAAAATAAAAAGGCTTTTTGCTCTTGCATCTCCCGTGGCCTTGTGTTCTGCGTGAAGCTGGTTGGATTCTGAACAGTAACACTGTCGCTCAGCTCTCCTTCCCAAAAATCCTATCTACAGTCTCTCTCATTTTCCTTCCTCCCCACCCCTCAAGAAACCAGTAGCTCCAATTCACAATTACACTCTCCCCTGGTGGTCCATCTCCCCTTCCTCACCTGGGCCTTGGAGCCATGCCCCAGGACCTGAGATTAGCATATTCACCCTCTTGGCTGAGGACCTGAGATTAGCATATTCACCCTCTTGGCTTGGGTACTCAACTTCAAGGTAAAAGACCATCAAGGTAAAAGACACTTATCTTTCTCCAAGCTATTCTTAATCTCTGTGTTTTTTTGACACAGATAATGGAAATGTTTAATTTTTTTTTTCAACAAATAACACTGCCCATATTGGGGTCACTTCATCCCCCTGCCTCTGTTTTAAATCCAACATATCTATGTTGGTCCAAAATAAGCATGTACCTTTCTATCACTACATATAATAGCATTTTACCAAACATATCATTACATTAATACCAGTTACACCAGTTATCAAAGCCGTTGTCCATTACACAAAAGGCAAAGAAATGATACTTACTACCTTATACAATTTAGACTTCAAAGCTTACAATATTAGCTATAGCATTTATTTTTAACAATCATATGTTTAATAAATGGTACAAATTAATACCAGCAACCTTTATGCAAGAAAAGAAAACCTAAAACTGTTTAACCTTGTGCCTTAAGGGAAAAATGAAAGAAAAAAAATTAGGCTTATTTATCTTTTTTAAACAAATTCTTTAAATCATTAACAGTATTAAACCTGCATCACAGTTTTCGGAATAAATACCTTCCACTCACACACGATGTAAGAACAAGAAAGGCTTTATTAACTAGTTTAAGCTAGGGTCCACCTTCAGCCTGGTCCACTGCCTAAATGGTCCCATCAGAACACGGAGGCTGAACCCCCTCTGTCTCAAGTCCAGTCTTATATACAGGTTTTAGGTCCTCGTGGCTGTTGTGGTGGTCTGGTGCCAATAGGTCATCTTCCGGTTGGCTGGTTTCCACAGGAGGACCAGTCAAGTGAGTTTGTTATCCTCAGATTGGTCGGCTTTTCTCGGGTGGTCAGTTAGGTAAGCTGGAGCCCAATTTCCTGGAGCCTGGAGATTCTTGGGCTGAAAACAATCTTTGACCTAGAAGTGAAACTTAGGTCCATATCACATCAACCTGACTGATGAGTTTCAGTTTTTGAACAGCAGTGTCTGCAGCCTTTTTTACTCTCAAATGACGCACCCAAGGTTCTATACCTGCAATCTTTAAAGAAGTGTGCATGGCTAACAATATATCTTTTTTTTTTTTTTTTTTTTTTTTTTTTTTTTTTTTTT
>PVHY01012450.1:0-13780 GCA_004024945.1 Uropsilus gracilis | reverse complement strand
TAACAATATATCTTAAGGACCTGTTTCTTCTTCTTTTTTTGTTTATTATTACAAGTAGTTTTTCCATGTATTTTTTTGGGTTCTCTCTATAGAGAATCATGTCATCTGCATATAATGATAGCTTCAATTACTCCTTTCCTATTTGTATCCCTTTTATTTCTTTCTCTTGCCTTATTGCCCTAGCTAAAACTTCCAGTACAATGTTAAAAAGTAGTAGGGAAAGTGGGCATCCTTGCCTTGTTCCAGATCTTAATTGGAATGATTTTAGTTTTTCTCCATTTAGGATGATATTTGCTGTAGGCTTGTCATAGATTGTTTTTATTATGTTGAGGTATGATCCCTTAATCCCCACTTTTTCAAGGACTTTTATCATGAATGGATGCTGGACTTTGTGGAAATCTTTCTCTGCATCTATTGATATGATCATAAGGTTTTTGTTTTTCTCTTTGTTAATGTACTGTATTATGTTAATTGATTTCCGGATGTTGAACCATCCTTGTGCCCCTGGGATAAATTCCACTTGGTCATGGTGAATAATGCTTTTTATGCATCGTTGGATTTTATTTGCCAGGATTTTGTTTACAATTTTTGCATCTGTGTTCATAGGGAAATTGGTCTATAGTTTTCTTTCTTGGATCTGTCCTTGTTTGGTTTTGGTATGAGAGTGATGTTTGCTTCATAGAATGTGTTTGGCAGTTTTCCTTCTTTCTCAATTTTTTGGAAAAGCTTTAGTAGCACAGGTTATTTCCTCTTTGAATGTCTGGTAAAATTCATTAATAAAGTCATCTAGTCCCAGGCTCTTGTTTTTAGGTAGAATTTTGATGACTGATTCTATTTCACTGCTTGTAATTGGATTGCTTAAGTTCTCTATCTTTGCTCAATTTTGGGTAGTTGTGGCTTTCTGAGAATCTGTCCATCTCATCCAGGTTGTTGTATTTATTTCCATGTAGTTGTTCATAGTAATCTCTCTTTTTTTTTTTTTTTCCTGAGACTTGGTCTCGCCATTTTTGCCCATGGAACCTCAGGCTCACTTTATCCGGGGTACCATGGATTCATGCAATCCCCAGCCTCAGCTTCCCAGGTAGCTGGGATTACAGGCACATGCCACCACACCCAGCTATTTTTTGGGGACTAGGTCTTGCTGTGTTTCCCCAAGCAGGACTCAAAATGGGATCCCTAGCACAGGCCGCTTCATAGGCTGAAGCTTACAGGCACGAGCCATTGTGCCTGGCTTCATAGTAATCTCTTATTATCCTTTGAATTTCTTTTGTATCTGTTGTAATTTCTCCTCTTTCATGTGTGATCCTGTTTATTTGAATTTTCTCTCTTCTTTCCTTTCTAAGCATTGCAAGGGGTTTATCAATTTTACTTATTTTTTTTTTTCAAACAACCAGTTTTTGGTTTTGTTGATCTTTTGGATAGTCTTTTTGGTTTCTAGGTTATTTATTTCTTCTTTTATTTTTATTATTTCTTGTCTTCTGGGTTTTTGATTTTTTTGTTGCTCTTTTTCTGATTTTTCAATTTGGGAGATAAGGTTATTTCTTTGGTTATTTTCTTGCTTTTTGATATGGGCCTGTATTGCTATGAACCTTCCTCTTAGATATGCTTTTACTATGTCCCGGACATTTTGGAAAGCTGTGTCTTCTTTGTCATTTGTTTCGAAGTAGGTTTTAATTTCTTCAATTACCCATTCTTCACTTAGTAACATGTTGTTCAGCCTCCAAGTGCTGGATGTTCTTCTTGCTTTCTTTTCATTGTTGATTTCTAGTTTGATGCCATTATGATCTGAGAAGAAAGTTGGTATTATTTTAATCTTTGTGTATTTATTCAAGTTTGCCTTGTGGCCTAGTATGAGGTCAATTTTAGAGAATGATCCATGTGCATTTGAGAAGAAGGTGTATTCTTTTCCTTGTCAGTGTAGTGTCCTGTAGATGTCTATTAGGTCCATTTTTATCTACGTCTTCTTTTAAGGCTTTTGTACCCTTGTGTAGCTTTTGTTTTTTTGATCTGTCCTTTGTTGAGAGTGGGGTGTTAAAAGTCTCCTACTACATATGTATTTTCACCAATATTTGTTTTCACTTCCCTTAGTAGCTGTCTCATGAATCTTGGTGCACCCTCATTTGGTGAGTGTATGTTGATAATCATTAAGTCTTTTTGGTGGGTTGACCCTTGAACCATTAGGTAGTGACCTTCTTTATCCTTTGTCACTTTTTTCATTTTGAAATCTGCTTTGTCTGCTAAAAGAATGGCTACCCCTGCCTTTTTGCAGGGCCCATTTGCTTGTAAGATTATTTTTTCATCCCTTTACTTTCAAAATGTGCTTATCTTTTGGGATCAGATGTGTTTCTTGGAGGCAGCAGAAAGTTGGGTTCTGTCTTTTAATCCAGTCTGCGACTGTGTCTTTTGACTGATGAGTTTAGCCCATTGACATTTAGAGTAATTATTGATGTTTGAGGTTCTAACATTGGGTTCCTGGTGGTCATTTGGATTTCTGTTTTAGTTTCTTCTTGTTGTTGTTGTTTAATTATTTGTTCTTTTTATTCTTCTGTGGGTTTTGGTCTTAGGGTTTCTTGCAGAAGTTCTTGGAGTGGGGGTTTGGTGGCAACAAATTTCTGGAGGCTTTGTTTGTCTGAGAAGGTTCTAATTTTTCCTTCATAAAGAAGGGACAGTTTTGCTGAGTAGAGCATTCTTGGCTGGCACTTTTTGTCTTGGAGTGTTTTGAAGATGTGGCCCCATCTCTGCTTGCTTGGAGTGTCTCTTCTGAGAAATCTGAAGTCAGTCTAATGGGTTTTCTGTAGGTTATCTGTTTCCTATCTCTTGTTAACCTCATAATTGTTTCTTTATCTTTAGCTCTTGAGAGCTTTACTGTGATGTGTCTTGCTGTGTTTTTTATTTCATTAAAGTAGTTTGGTGTCCTTTTTGCTTCCTGTATATCTGTTTTTATTTCTTTCTTCGGATTTGGGAAATTCGCCTCCAATATTTCATTGAAAAGCCTTTCGGATCCTATGTCTTCCTCTTCTCCTTCTGGGATTCCAATTACTCTTATATTTGTTTTGTTTTCTTTAGGTTATCTGACAGATCTCAGATTTTTCTTCTGTCTTCTTACTTTGTTTTTCTCTCTCTTTTTCTTTCTTCATCTTTTCTACTTCTGTGTCCTCTAGTGTGCTAATTCATTCTTCTGTTTTTTTCTAATCTGCTTTCCTCTGCATTTTTGAGGTCTTCTATTGCTCCTCTTAGAAACTGTTTCTTGTTCAGCCTCTTATTTAGGGTTTGAATTTCATTCTTCTTTTCATCAATGATATTGCTCATTTTGCTGCATTCTTTTTTTATATTTTCCCACTTCTCTTATTTCATTGAAAGTTTCTGACCTCTTGCTTTCCCTTTTCCCCCATCTTCCTTTGCCTCTTTTAATGCTTTTAACAAATAGATTCTGAATTCTTTGTCTGACATAGATAGCATTTCTTCCATTTCCTCCAGATTGCTTCCACAGATTATTCTTTGGTGATGAGTTATTCTTCTTAGGGCTTGCTTGAGTACTTGTATTCCTCCTCCTTCCTGTGTTTTCCCTTCAGTCTTGCTCTACATAGTGATTCACCGTTGTTTTAGAATTAGATGCCATGGCGAAGCAGACCAAGTTGTAGTTATTTTTGCCTCTATGTTTTTGCTGCAGTGGTGGATATATCTTGTTTCTGTTGGCTATTTTGGGGGACAAGTTCCTTTTCAGTCAGTGAATATGGTGCATATATGTGGTTTCTTTTGTATTGTCTATCTTTTTTCATTCTTTCTCCTTTTTTATATCGATGGGTTTTAAATGTTTTTCAGTGCCCCCGAGCATGTGTCTTTATTTAGTGATGTGTTTAGGGTTTGTTGTATAAACCTTTTTGGTTGGGGTGTCTTGACAGATTTGGGTAGTCAGTGTCCTTGGTTCCCTAGTATACGCTGCTGCCACATGTGGTGCTGGTGCAGGATCCGGGACCCTGATCTGTGAGCAGTTTTTCCTGCTGGAGTTCCTGGCATTAAACCTAGTATGTTAAAAAAAAAATTTTTTTTTGAGACCAGGTCTCGCTATTTTTGCCCGTGGAACTGCAGGCTCTCGTTGCCCGGGGTACCACAGACTCAAGCCATCCCCAGCCTCAGCTTCCCAAGTAGCTGGGATGACAGGCATGAACCACCACGCCCAGCTATTTTTTTGGAACTAGGTCTCGCTACGGGCCCCAGGCAGGGCTCGAACCGCAATCCCTAGCCCCGGCCGCTTCATAGGCTGAAGCTTACAAGCACAAGCCACCGTGCCCAGCATAACCTGGTATGTTAAATTTTTTAAAAGCAAGACCTAAAGCAATTCGTATAGCTTTATTTGTATGTATTAATTTGTATGTTTGTGTTAATTTGCTTGGAAGATACAAAGGAAAGATAAATTAGAAATTAATTTTTAATAAATGTTGCATACATATCGTCTAGAAAAAGGATAGAGGAAACAGGAATTGGAATAAGAACTCTTGTTATAGTCTAAAATTAAGAAATTACTGCTCAAAGTTTAGAGGTCAAGAATGCAAAACATATCAAGGCTGAAGCCTTAAAAAAGGAAACAGACTCAGGAAACCCAAGTCCGGTACCATGTAACTGCCCCTATACCAGGTGGTTATCTGGTGTTTGCCTCAAGGTCTTAACTATGTTAAAACATATGTGTGAAAAATTCCCCAAAGGTGCCTGTAAAAGTATAAAACCCGCTTTCCTGAGAGTCAGGGTCCTTCTCTCCAAGGTACTGCTGCTGCATCGGTGAGTGCTGGGGTTGAACCCCAGCTCGAACTGAAAATAAAAGGCTTTTTGTTCTTGCATCTGTCCTGATCTTGTGTTCTATGTGAAGCTAAGGGGATCCTGAACTGTAACACTTCAGGTTTCAATTTTATAACGGTTTTGACTTAGCCTAGCAATTGTTTCAAAAATTCAAAAGTAAAATTTATGAGACTGACACGCTGCCTACTGCGCTAAGAAGGCAGATTCAAAAGTAAAATTTTAAACCCCTAAGATTGAAAAAAGAAATTAAAGAATCTATCAATGGTAAAACATGAACTCTTGAAGAAAATCGTTGCTTCAAGTTTTTTTTAATATTTTGAACATTTTACATGTCATTGACTACAGGCTATATTCTTAGAACAAAGGGGCTACAAAGTAATGTTCAATTTCATGAACTATGTGAAAGAACAGGGAGGAAGGAGTGAAACAGGAGCCAGGCCAACCAGAATCAAGAAAAGCTTATTGCTGCAGACTCCCAGGCAGGTTCACTGACGCCAGGATGGGGGGTTAGTGAAGTAAAGCAGTGGGGAATTGGTGTCTGCTTTCATAAGGTCATTCACTGGGTGAAGTGGGCAAGGTTTAGTTTGTTAGGTGAGTTTGACAGCAGTTTCAGTTATAGCTGGAGGGTAAGATTTGGGTTAGATGGTGTCTATTGAGAATTTATCTAGGATCCTTAATCCTCTCAGGATGGAGGATCTCAGTGGCCTTAATCTGACCTTTCACTATGGCTAATCTCAGCTGTAATACTATTATAAATCTGAAGTATTGTATTATAGAATAAAGCAAATAAATCTATGTATTCATGAATTCAAATCAAAATTTTTCATGTACATGAAAGGAAACACAAGCATAAAATAAGAAAAAAACACAGAATTAAAATTGAATTAGAAGTATCAATGTTGTGATTTTGTTTTTTTTAAATATATTTTCTGGTTTCTGAGGACTTATGAAAGCAAAATCACCCAAAATTCTAATCACATCTAGTAATGCAGAAGGGCCTCCCTGCTGGGTGCCATTAACTTAGTTGATACATACATTTGATAAGGAGCTAGCTACTCTTCTATTGCTATAGATTTGCAAATTTCAAAGAAAACTGGTTTTGCTTTTACTTTCTCCAGAGGCCTCTTGGCTGCAAGATTTGGTGGGAAGGGTGTAAATATTGGGTTGAGAACAAAGAATGAGATGATCAGCCATTTTTGGGGATGAGCTATTTGGGGGTTAGCATTCTGGGAAGAAGGACAATGTAAGTCCAGGCGGCGTGGCTGAGGCGGGTAGCCTGGCCAAAGACCCAGCTCTGTGGACTCATGGTTTTAGCATGGTTAAGTCGAGTGTGTGTGTTAAAGTGAGCCTAAGGATTTTTGGAGAAGACTTGAGGAGGCCTTGACTAATCTGCTATTGGTTCCTGTTCTTCAGAGTTTCTTTTTACAGCTTAAAGTGAAGAGGACACAGCAAGGAGGAGACAGAAGCGTGCCTTCAGCTACAGGCCATCACATTTTCATTTACATGCTTGGAAGTTGAAGCATGCCAAAGACAGAATCCATACTCTTGGAGCGCATGTTAGTGAACTCTGAAGGATTGGACAAGTGGTTAGGTCAATAGGACTGAGAGACTGAAGGTTTTGGACAATGTTGAAGTAATTTTGGGTTTTTCATTTTTTTTTCTGTAGTAAATAATTAGGAAATCACTTTGTTTAGTAATAAATAGTTCTTTTCCCTTTTTTTTTTTTTTTTTTTTTTTTTTTTTTTTTTTTTTTTTTTTTTTTTTTGAGACTAGGCTCACTATTTTTGCCGGTGGAACCCCAGGCTCTCGTTGCCCGGGGTACCACGGACTCAAGCAATCCCCAGCCTGTTTCCCAGGTAGCTGGGATTACAGGTGCGCGCCACCACACCCAGCTGTTTTTTTGGAACTAGGTCTCGCTGCGTGCCCCAGGCGGGACTCAAACCGTGATCCCTAGCCCTGGTCGCTTCATAGTTTACACGCACGAGCCACGGTGATCGGTCCCATCTTTTCACTTTAAGAATCTGTTCTGGCTTTGAAAATAATCGTCAGGGGGCTACGGATAAGAACCTGCAATTTTGACTGTCTTAGGCTGCAGGAGATGTAGAAGTTACATCTGAGGCCAAGCACCTGTGAGTTCAAAATGCAGTTCTAACTTTTTTTTTCTTCCTGCAGTTGGGCTGGAAGCTGGGAGAAACTGGAGGCTGGTATTTGCATAACAAAAGTAGGGATTCAGTGAAAATTCAAGGTACCTTGCAGCTGCATTTAGGTGAAACTGAGAAAAGGAATTTTTTATTTTTTTGGAGTTTTAACAGGGACAGTCTCTCTCTCTCTCTCTCTCTCTCTCTCTCTCTCTCTCTCTCTCTCTCTCTCTTTCTCTCTCTCTCTCTCCCCCCCTCCCTCCTTCCCTCTCTCTCTGTCTCTTTCTCTTCGTCTCTTTGTCTCTCTCTCTCTTCTCCCCCCCCATTTCTCTCTCTCTCTCCTGATTTCTCTACTACCCTTGAGATACTATTTCTATAATTTTTATTAGGAAGAAACAGTGGCTACTTGACAAATGCCTGATTCTGCCTTGGGGACAGGGATGTACAAAATGGACCTGGGACTGTTTTGTTCCAAAAGTCAAGGAATCACTCAGAAATGAGTGTGGTGTGATATAAAGATTCAGGAGCAGACTGGAAGCTCTTCCCATTAGCCAATGTTAGGGAGTTGAGTATCAAAAAAGATACCGATTGTCCTTGATTGTATCATATTGAGTAAATAAAATTGAGTCTGTTGTAATACTACAAAATATTTTAAGGTTAAAATGGGGTAAAATGGAAAAGAATGGAATGTCAACTTAAAATGTAAAAAATTCTAAAATCAGAAAACAATATTTTGCAGCCCCCAATATAATAACTGATTCAAGCAAGGATAACCAAAAACTACCAAACTCACTAAGAAAACAGTCATTGGAAACCAATAATCTCTTCACTATAACAGATTACAAATTTTAATTTGAAAAATGGATCTCTATCATGCCTGATTCAAGTTATAAAACATGGTGCCATCAATAAGGTGACAAACCATAATCAATTATGAAGTTTTCTTGTCAAAAATATTAAGTTGATTTTAATCAAGGCTCTGGATCATCACAGTCCAATAGAAATAGAATGTGAATTTTAAGGTTTCTGATAGCCACTTTTTTTCATATTTATTTTTATTCTTTAAATCACAACCTTCTCCCTTTGGTGCCCCTTCATTCTCTCAGACTCCGTTCTTTGTTGTTTTCTAGTCTGTGCTAAGTCCATTAGTCTCTTTCTTTCCTGTGTGATAGCCACATTTTTAAAAAGAAACAAAAACCATTAATTTTAGTGATGTACTTTATTTAGTTCAATATATCAAAAATAGTATTATTTCAACCTAGAAATGTATATAAGAATATTAATGAAATACTTCACTTTTTCACACCAAATCTCTGAAATATGGTGTGTATTTAACCTTATAGTACATCTGAATGTGAACTAGATACACTGCAATTGTTCACTGCCTGGTGACCACCATACTGGAAATCACAGTTCTACATCTAATTTCCAACTTTCCTAAAGCCCAAGCAACCTAGGTAGATGTTAAATAATTCCATGAGGAAACAGAAAGCTCTAGAGTGGATATCAGAAAGCTTTTGGTAAAAGGCCAGATAATAAATATTTTAGATTTTGCAGGTCACACATTGCCTAGTTCCTTTCCTCCTCCCCTTCCTATCTCCTCTTCTTCTCCTCCCTTTCCTTTTATTTTTTACAACCCTCCAAAAAGATAAAGAATATTTTCCACACTAATGGTACCATAATTTGCCCATATTTGAATATAGCTGTGGGATATTCTACATGACAACTGATCTGGATTTTCCAAAAAGTCAGTATCATGAAGGAAAAAAGTGGAAAAGAACAAGAAGTGTTCCAGAATTGGCAGAGGTCAGAATTGTTGTCAAATAAGCATAGAAGGTCTGTGATCCAGGAGATGAGACCATAAAGTAGAGGGATGAAGTGAAGCAGCGCCTGCAGGATTCCATGAGACCAGAATAAAGTCACTCAGAAGTCACCGAAAATTTTAAACAAAGGTTTAACCATTTTCTTCTGGAAGCATGGTTATTTATCTTACATAAAACAAACTCATTCTAATGAATACATACAATAATTCTATCCCGGGAAATGCTTATTAAATAAATCAATCTGAATCATGAATACCATTCATTTGCTTCTATGTAGAAGGTTCCCCCCCTCCTTTGTTACATTTTATGTGTTTTCTGGTTATATCTGAAATACATTTGTTTTAGCGAGCCCGGGTGGTATCAAGGAAGGTAACACACTGTGAAGTTATCATTAGTAAAACCTAAACATTTTACCAGGAGAGTGGGGAGGAAATAAGGTTTAGTGACCTGTTTAATTAATGTGATGAGGTGAGAGCTGCTATTAAAGGATAATGATGGTTTCAAAGTTACAGAAAGCTCTTCAAATTAATTTATCTTGATGAATGTTGAAGTTAGCGTTGTCTCTGTTTTGTTGTTAAAATGCAGTCCAAAGGGGAATGATAGAATTAAGACAAGAAATGAGTTAAATAACAGGATTGCTAAAGACATTGCAATTACATACTGAGCGGAAATTATAATAAGAGTGTGTTAGATTTCATTCAGTCAATGAATATATAGGTATGTGTATGGCAGCCAGTACTACTATTCTAATAGCTGATGTCCCCCTTCTTATAAACACATAGTGAGTCTATAATTCCCAATTCTTTAACACTAGTTAGGCCATCTGATTTGCTTTGGCCTGTAAAATTAGAGAGCAACACATCATGTCACTGTAGAAGCAGTTAACTGTGGTGCTCAGCTCTCCATCCATGACTATCCACCAAGCTGGGTGGGGGGTGTGATAGGTACAACAATGGACAATTTCCGTGTTACTCACCTAAGATTGTGGGACTGTTCCTTAAGCCAGTGGAACCTAATTTGTCCTTTCTGACACAGCATTCATCAAGTGGTAATTGGTCTCATTTGGGGAGGTATAATAAGAGACATAAAGGAACAATAATGGCCCTTACTATAGTTTCTTTAATTCAATTAAGGTGTGTAGATGCCTTTGGAAAACTGCTCTAACTTGACTCTAAAGCACTGGAACAGCACCACGCAGAACCAGAATGGATCTAAGGAAGCATCTAACCTTACTCACATAATGTTGTTCCCTAGTTCCATCATTCTCTAGCCAGGAATGCAGACTCCAAGGATGTAAGTGGTAATAATCCAGAAAGGGACACACACAAAAAAACAAACACAAAACACTCAAATAAAAGGTTTTATGGGGTGTGTAGTTGACTCACGTTATTGAATATATTACTTTGCTATTTTTGAAATGATGATATAGTATATGAATGAAAATTTGATGTGAATTTTTAAAGTAAAGGATATACTTTAAAAGTCATTTCATCTTTAAAGGGACAGGCTGGGCAATGCCTCTTGACCCCATAAGACATTCACACCTCCTTCTTTGCCAGATGACTGCCTCAGTGGAAATACTGATGGAATTAGTAAGCACTGTACTAGCCTTTGTCTCTAGATGTTACAAAATAATGGCCTCAGTCACTTTGATTATTATTCAATTTAGTCTGCACATTTACCTAAACTTTACTCAGGTCAAAACATTTAGAGGTCTATATCCACACCCTTAAGTTTCTGTTTTACCAAATGAGCTTTTTTAAGTTGTACAGAGTATTTTGAGAAAAAAAAAATCCCCTCCAGAAATATATCTTCTAGCAGTAGCACCTTCCCTAGCATATATGACATTATTGAAATAAACACCAAAATAAATGCACATCACCTTCGCTACCACGGAGAGATGGTGCCAGGGCTCAATCCCCAGGCAGCTAGATCCGTATTTTTTGTTCAGCATTTTATGAAGATCATTGGTCTCATCTTACATAATAAGTGCAAAAAGCAGCAAGAGTTTGAAAAGTATTAAGATGTAAATGTTATCACTTACTTATTCAGCCAGTATGTATTTCAGTTCTGGATACTGGGGAACAATGAACAAAATGGACCAGTCCCCACACAGTTCAGTCAGAGAAGAATAGAAACAGCAAGAGATGATGGAGCAAAACTGACAATGAGTGAAGAGGCAGAGAATGACTGGAATGGGTACCTCAGATTTGGTAATCAATAGAAATCGAGGTAGAAGTGGCACACGGACAGTGATAATGTAGTACGTGAAATCGGGTGGAAAATGCCAGGCATGGTGACTCGTGCCTGTAAGCTTCAGCCTATGAAGTGGCAAGGGCTAGGGATCGTGATTCGTGTCCCGCCTGAGGTCCGTAGCGAGCCCTAGTTCCAAAAAATAGCTGGGTATGGTGGCGTGCGCCTGTCATCCCAGCTACCTGGGAAGCTGAGGCTGGGGATGGCTTGAGTCTGTGGTACCCCGGGCAACGAGAGCCTGTGATTCCACAGGCAAAAATAGCGAGACCTAGTCTCAAAAAAAAAAAAAAAAAAAAAAAAAAAAAAAAAAAAAAAAAAAAAAAAAAAAAGAAAGAAAGAAAGAAAGAAAAGAAATCGGTTGGAATGAATTATTGAACCAAAGAAAAGCAAATAAGGGAACAGGTGAAAAGTGCTACATCTAAAAAATCCACTCTTGGCAGTAGGTGAAAACTGGTTTTGTGAATAGATAAGTTTTTGAGAGGTTCCTGACTTGCATGACCTGGCTGCCCACCTTCCAATAAACCCCAGACATCCTTGCAGCCTGGATGGCTGTGTTCCAGGAGCATAGGTCATAATCCAGGAAAGAGGACATTACTCCAGAAAAAAGACCAGTGAGCCAAGTATCAACCAATGATGATTAACATAAGAGGAAACTGAGTAACCCGAGGGATGGAGGGGGGAGTGGGGGATGGAACAGGGAGGGCCATAATGGGAACAATAACTACACAAATATGATCAAGGGCCTGGCACAGTGGCATGCGTTTTTAATCCCAGCCTGAGAGGCCGAGGCTAGGAATCACTTGAGTCCATCAGTTTGAGAGCCGCCCAGGCAACATAAGGAAACCTAGTCTCAACAGCTGGCTGTGGTGACATGTGCCTAAAATACCAGCTACCTGGAATGCTGAGGCTGGGAATCGCCTGAGTCCATGGGATCCCAGATCTGATCCGGCATCTGGACTACTCAGATCTGATCCCGGATCAGGACTACCCCAGGCAACTTCGTGAGACCTAGCCTCAAATTAAAAAACAAACAAACAAACAAACAAACAAACAAACAAACAAATATATATGTGTGTGTGTGTGTGATCAAAGTTGCATGAAAATTAAAAAATAATAAAATTTTTTAAAAAATATTTTTGAGTGTTTCACAGGGTCAGCCTTGTCACACCAGTCAAAACACCTTAAAATAAGCAGACAAGTTTTCTTGGATGTACAGATGTGATTAAGCCATTCCCCCTATTTGTAAGAATGTTCCATATAAGACATCTACTTTTGGCCATGAATACATTACACAACATCCCCCAGCTTATAAAGCATTGGAGAACAGTAAGACACAAAGACCTAGATAGCAATGACAAGGAGTAAACAGGCAGGGAATAATTGAAAGAGGAGAAGTGAAATTCAGAAAGAGATTGACACTGAGGATACAAAAAACAGATGCAGGACAGTAGAGAGAATATTCAGAAAATTGCCATTCTAAAAAAAGTTCTGTCATAATGCTGTCTAATGCCTTCTTCTAGGAGCAGATTTCATGAAGGACCATAAAATCTTTGAAATGTAATTTTTGGGGGAAGAAGATAACATCTGAGGAGTGCAAAGAAAAGGATTTATAATTAAAAATGGAGCATTTGTGTGTTTTTTAACTTGTTCCTGCAATTAAAAACTATAATAATGGCTAATTGTAAATGCTTATGTCAGCCATAGAGCCCTTTTTATGAATTAACTCATTTAATCTTCCCAACAACTTTGTGAAATAGGTTCCCATTAAATGTTCATTTTACTTATGTAGAAACTACTATTGAGAGGCAAAATGACCTTTTGAGGGCTAGAAGTGGCTGAGATAGGATTTGAATTCATGGCATCTGGCTCTAGTGCCCATGCTCTCTGCTGCCTTATCTCCAGGTTCTACTTAGTATTTTCACTATCTTTGCATGAATCCAGGACATGGTGGCTGTAAAGAGAATTATTGCACAAAATAAAAAAAATCATCCTTAATTTGTTGCCTCTTCCAATTTGTTTGAGATTTATAAAATATGCCCTCATATATTTCTGAGAACTTAAAGTAGATTTAAAATAATTACATAATCACAAAGGTATCCAAAATGTGCCATCAGTAAATGATAAATAACTCAAATTGCAAGGAGGTTACTTATTTTTCACATACCTGCTGGATCTATGTGCAAGAACTCTGTAAGAATTCGATAGGGGTCTAAGATTAATGGGGGAGAAATGAATGCTCTTTCTTTCCTGGATGCCTGTTTTGAAGAGATGATTATTGATTGACATTTTTCCCATAATATTTTACTATGACTTCATATTTGAGAAAATCACTTCCTTACAGATCCCACAATACTCCCAAAAAGCAAAAAAATAAATATATATATTTTTTAAAGTAAAAAGGCCTTTCCCCTATTTCTTTGCTACTTCATATAAAAAACCAAGTTACGAGTAAGCACAGGGTTGGAGGAATTCTTAGGTAAATTCTTGGGGGAATTTACCTTAAAAAATGACACTCAAGCCGAGCACGGTGGAGCGAGCCTTTAAGCCTACAGAACATGACTGAGACTAGGAATCGCTTGCGTCCACGGGTTCGAGACCCGAACCCGCCCAGGACAATATAGCCAGACCTAGTTGCAAAAAACAGCTGGGCGTGGCGGTGCGCGCCTGTAATCCCAGCTACCTGGGAAGCTGAGGCTGGGGATCACTTGAATCCGTGGTACTCTGGGTAACAAAGCGAGACCTAGTCTCCAAAAAAAAAAAAAAAAAAAAAAA
>PVHY01012449.1:0-44474 GCA_004024945.1 Uropsilus gracilis | reverse complement strand
TCCTCCCCTCCCTTCCCTATCCCTTCCTCTCCCCCCCACTCCCCCTTCCCTGCCCTCCCCTCCCTTCTTTCATGTCCCTTCTTTCTCCTAAACCCTGTCCCATATCCTCACTCTATAAAAAAACAGCTGAAGGGTTTAGGCTTCCATTTTTCTCTTCCATTGTAAGTCCTAAAGACTATATCCATCAGCTGGGAAGGACTCATCTCTATGGTACCTTCTGCTTTGGTTAATTTCTTCCTAATTACCTGGAGCATTCTGCTCAGTGCATATTGTGTTAATCACGTGAACATTTTCTGGAGCACCTGCTTCATATCTGTGTAAGCACAGTGGATTTGAATAATCCTTTCAAGAAGCTCAGGTATATCCTCTTTGGTCTTTTGTTGATGCTATGGAGAATAGGAAAAGAAAATTATTTGACATCACTTGGCAGAATGTTCTCTGTCCTGCCACCAGCTACTGTCAGCAGAGACCAGGATGCATATGGAAACCAATGAAAGGAGAGCAGCACTCTTGTGTTCAGTCTTTTTAAGATCAACCTGGTGTTTTCTGCCTCTAGTTCAGGAGCTTCCAGTCAGGAGTTAGGAGGTTGAGTCCAGAAAATTCCACCTTTTACTATTGAGTTGGTTATGAGTGCTGCTCACTGACTCAGAGGTTGCTCCTTCATGTTCCTCTTACTGTATGGTGACAATAAAAGAATTGAGTAGGTTCTAAAGAGAGTAGGTTCTAAAGAGAGATCAGGATTCAAGCTCGGGTTTTTTTACTTACCTTGAAAAAGTTGTTTAAGTTCTCTAAATCTCTTGTTTCACTGGCACAGTTAAGAATAAAAACACTTAGTATACACACAAACTTGTGATTAATGAGGAAACCAAGTTGGAAATATTAGTAAATAACAAAAGCACAGTAAAAGAAATTTTAGAAAAAAAATGGCACGTTGAATAAAACTTTATTCCTCAATCATGAGGGCAATTCTGTTTCTTGATTTTTTTTTTCAAAACTAGGCTATCTGATGTGTATGTAGACTAATGAGCTGATATATATCCCTGATTTACATTCTTTAAAGGGTTTTAGGTTTACATGGCGATATATATGTACTTAAAGGTGATATAATTTTTATGACTGGAAAAGTACTTTATATAATACAATACATGAGTGGGAAAATCATGTAAGATATCAGTGGGCATGAAAATGGCAGATAAAACTCAAGATGAATAAGGATAAAGTAGTATATTCTGGAAGAAAGTGAAACTAGCTTATGTATTAATGGTGATAATGTAGATGGTGATGATGCCTGTTATAACTAAGGGAATGCATATTATATGACAGGCATTATTCATCTCCTTAGAGATGGCAGTGGATATAGCCATGAAAAGAATAGGGCTTCCATTTCTTAAAAAAAAAAAAAAACCTTATTTTATCCCATTGCCATCTACCATGTAAGATTTTAGTTTAATAGACTTTACTGATATTTGGTAAACTTTTTAGTTTAATTTTTAGTTTAATAGACTTTAGTTTAATAGACTTTACTGATATTTGGGTTCTAGGAAAGATGTTCTATAGCCTGGTTACTGGTTCTGTTTAGTCCATGTTAATTAGTTTTTATTTACTCTTCTCTCCCTGAATAACAACAAAAAATACCTGACCTTTGTCATAGTGGACATACTGTTGAATTATTGTCATTATTTGTGGTGGTTTTATTATTGTTCAGTAAATATCACTCCCTTCTTTGGAGAATAGTGTATTTTCACCCTCTTTGTTGAAGATTAAGGCTTCAGCCAATTGACTTGCTTTGGTCAATGGATTGTTAATGGATGTGAGGCAAGCAGAGCCTTACAATGTGCTTCTGTTGTCTGACTTGTCAGCTATTGGACTCTTGCCATTATCTGTGAAAAGAATATACCTTCAGTAGCCACTAGCCTAAAGAGGATAAGAAACACATTGGAGCAGACCTAAATTCATTTGGCAGCAGGTAGCCTGAATCCTAGAATTTAGGTGTCAGGGAATTAAAATAAACCACTATCAAATGGTAAGCCAGTTTTTCATTGCTGGGACAAACAATTTCAACATATTTTTCAGTGTACTGCCTGTTTTACATTGATAGAGCCCATTTGATATATTTTGGTGAAGACTCTTACTCTGTGAGGAATATTGGTCCATAATTTTCTTAACAAAAAAATTTTGTCTGGTTTTAGAATAAAGGTTGTGCTGGCTTCTTAAACTGAGTTGGGAAGTGTTTCCTATGGTCTATCTTCTGGAAGACTTTGTATAGAAATGATATTTCTTTTGCATAAAATACACCCCAGGAGTCTGGCTTTTCTTGTGTCTTTCATTTTTTTTTTCCCTGTGGTAACTGTTATAGTTTGAATGTAATTTCTCAAAACAGATATAGGACAATTGAAGTTATTCTCAAATGGTGGTTAGGTTGTTGAATAATTCAAGCAATATTTTGTATCATTTATCAAGTTATTATAACATTTAGTTTGATCGTCATAATTGCCCTTTTAGTGTTCGTAGAATCTGACTATGATGACTTGTCTTTTTTCCTGATTAATCTAGCAAGTTGTTTTTCATTTTACCAATAGACATATGGTCTTTTTTTTTTTTTAAACAGCTTTCGGAATTCCAAACACACATAGATAATAATGCTTATGTATAGGCAAAGGAATATATATATCTTAAAATTAAGAAACAGCTTTGATTTATTAATTTTCCCTATTTCTGTTTTCTATTTCATTGTTTTTTAGTATTTTTATTATTCATTCAGTATGGTTTCTTCTTTATTCCTATTTCTGAAAAAATTTACATTTACTTGAGACTTTTTTACTTTCTAATGTAAATATTTAATGTCTATATTAAATGTATAAACTTTGCTAAAAATACTGCTTTATTATAGTACACAAAATTGGTATGTTTCCAATTTCATTAAAATTATTTTAAAATTTTCACTCTAATTTTCTTCTGATATGTGAATTTTTTTTTTTTTTTGAAGTGTGTGTTTTATTATGGTACTTTTTTGGTCCAGTATTTGGCTATTGCTAAATAACTTTCTCTGTTGATTTCTAGAATAATTCCATTGTGGTCAGATAATTTATGTGACTTCGGTTCTTTTCAATTCATTAACACTTGTTTGGGGGCCCAGTGAATGTTTTCTATGTATTAGCATGAAACTGGGTGAATGTTTGATATACATTAAAAATTTGTAAGTTACTGTTTTTTATAATGTTATATAAATATAAATTGAGTTGATAGTTTTTCAAGTCTTTGTTACTGTATCTACTATTGTGAAAAGTTTTGTAATTTCCCATTAAATTTATGAAATTATGCCTTTTAATTAGAATTTCTTTATTATCTGCATTGTTACATAATTTGACCATCTTGGTATTTGTTTGTGCTACTTATATTTCATTCTATTTTTTACTATTTTTCTGTTTTCTTTTGGATTAGCATTTAAAAAATTAATAGACAGAATAGTTTCAGATTTACAGAAAAAAAATGAGCAGTGTATTAGTTTCCTAGAGAATTATAACCAATAGGCAATCTTTCTCTTCCTCTGTTTTCCTACCCATTTATCTATGTAAGCTAGCTAGATATTGAGAACATTTGCTGTAAAGTATTTGGTGACTGAAAATTTGAAATCTGTAGAAAAACATGGCAGGCTGAAAATTCAGGAAAGAGTTGATGTCACAGTGTTGAGTTGGAAACCCAAAGGATGGCAGGAAGGAAATTTTGGAAGGATTTCTATGTTATAGTTCTGAGAATCCCTTCTACTTTGGGGAAACTTATCCTTTGTTTTTAAACCCTTTGTCTGATTGGTCAGGCCTGTACAGATTATAGAAGGTGATTTGCTTTGTTTAAAGGCTTCTGTTTACTATAGTAACGTTGATATATATACCTATTTCATGAATAAGTTTTCCGTTGGTAAAATTGCGTTAGTATAGTATGTGTGTTATAATTGATGAATCAGTATTGATAAATTGTTCTTAAAGTCTGTCTTATGTTGGGTTTCAGATTTTGTGCAGTGTCATTATGTAAGAGTTTTTTCTTTTTTTTTTTTCTTATTCCCTATCACAACTTGATTATTAATTACAGCTTTTTGTTTTATTTCTTTTTTTGCCCAAGGGTTCAGAATCTACAACTTCAATGAATCAAAATGTACCTGCAAACAATATTATACTACTTCACATATATTTAAGAACCTCCCAAAAGTGTACTTACTCTTTCTGTTTTTTTGTGCTTTGTTACTATACATTTTATTCTCACATAAATTATAAACCTCAATGTAAGCTATTTTTCTTAAAAACATTCCAGTACTCTTTGTCTTCTACTTTTCATTTTGAAATAATTACAGACTCACAGGAACTTGCAAAAATAGTACATGCTGTTCTGTGAACACTTTCCTTAGATATCCCAGTAGTGGCACACCTTGTATGGTTGTAATATAATATCAAAACCAGGAAATGCACATTGCTATAGTGCTGTTAACTATATCCCTTAGACAGTTTCATCAAGTTTTAGATCCAGTCCTTGTATGTGTGTGTGTTTGTATGTATGTGTCTGTACCCTGATGTCATCCTATACAAATTTGACCTCAGATTGACATTGTAGTTATGACAATAATAAAAATATAGAAATGTTCCACCATTACAAACAAAATCTCTGTAGACATGTTCTCTACTTTTCATCTGTATTGTTGTCACCTAGCAACTAATCATCTGTTCTCTAACTCTACAATTTTGTTATTTTGATATTATTACATTAGCTTTTCTGACTTTCTTCCACAACAGCCCTTGTATCTGTTCATGTTGTTGCATGAATTAATGTCATTCCTTTTCATTGCGTATTCTACTGTGTGAATATACCACTATGTTTAACCACTAATTCATCAAGGACATTGGGTCATTTCCACTTTTTGGTTAATATAATAAATTTGCTCTGTGTATTTATGTATGGTTTTGAGTGGCAAAAGTTTTAATATTTCTAAATAAGTATGTTACTGTGTACTATAGTCTTGCCAGTCATGTGTAGTAATCTGTTTTCGATGCATACTGCCCAGCACTTGTTTTTATAACTTTCTAAATATTTTACCCATTTTCATGAGTATGTAGCTTACTGATGATGTTGAACTTCTTTCCATGTGCTTATTTATAATCTGTATCTCCTCTTTTTTTTTCAATTTTTTAAATTTTTGGATTTTGTACAATATATGATTGCTTAATTTTTGATCCCCATAGGGTTTCCCCACCCCACCATGCTCCCTCTGGTCTCATTGCCTCCTTTCTTTTTGTTGTTTGTCCATATTTAGCCCTTTAGTCTTTTTTGATCTTCTTTTTTCCTTTTCTTCTCAATATCTTCAATGGCCATTCCAAGCGCCTTTGGCTTGCACTCCTGTTTCTTGTTTCCTGGTGGTAGCTCTTTCTATTTTCTGCTTCTTTTTGCTGCTTCATCCCATTATGTTTCAGGTCTTTAGCTTTGGGGACCTGATTCCCAATCTTGTGTTTTGGTAGAGCTGTTCCTCCATGGGGACAGTCTTTGGCTGATGGTTGGTCTCCAAGTCTTCTTTTTAGGTTCTTTGCTGTTAGGCCACTGCCATTTTTTTTTTTTTTTTTTTTTGAGACTAGGTCTTGCTACTAGTTTTGCTCATGGAACCCCAGGCTCACGTTGACTGGGGTACCATGGACTCATGTGATCCCCAGCCTCAACTTCCCAGGTAGCTGAGATTACAGGCGTCCACCACCACACCCAGCTGTATTTTTTTGGAACTAGGTCTCGCTATGTGCCCCGGGCGGGACTTGATCTGCGATCCCCAACCCCAGCCGCTTCATAGGCTGAAGCTTACCAGCATGAGCTACCGTGCCCAGCTACCATCACCATTCTGCAGGCATCCGTCCTTTGGCAGCGGGAGTGTGCTGTTCTTTATTGACTGCATCTCGGTGCCAGGTTTATTGTCGTAGCTCCCCAGTGAGTAGTAGGCATAGCTCGTTCATGTTTGTTCTCAGAGTTCATTGCTCTGTGAACTTGCCTTGCTCTTTTTGAGTCCTTCCTGCCTTAGAGGCATTTGTTTTTAAAGTCTTTCTTGGTGTTCCTTACCTCTTCTGTTTCTTTGGTTGAAGTTTTGTCTGGATGTACTTATTGCTGGTGTGGGCAGCTCGAATATCACCCCCCCAACCCCCCTACCACACACCACACTCTGCTTCTCAGCAGGCCTCAGGTGCACCAGCTGCCCCAGCCGATCTGGAAGCACCCCCCCCACCGCCACTCCCCCTCCCCACCACACGGGGAGGGATGAGGCCTGGTCGGGCCCCAGGCGCAGTGGCAGCCGATGTCCGAGCTGCCACAGGCATGGGTCAAGACTGGCTTATGCAGCCCTCACACATGAGCGATTCGCCTTACCCACCCTCCAGAGCCAGGCGAGGTCGGTGCGCACGAGGGAAACGGCTCTGCCGTCATGGCGGGGTCACAGGGGGCACGGGCTGAGCAGAGCTCTCGGCCACCGACTGCCCTGGCCGATCCCGGAACGTATTTCCTCTCTGAGGAAATACATTTCACTAACTTCTGCTTTCTAAGCCAATTATTTTTAAGTTTTGAGAGTTATTTTCATAGTCCAGATATAAGTCCTTTGAATGTGCTAAATTTATAGTTTTTCTTCAATATACCTTGATGTCATCTTTTTAACAAGGCAAATGTTTTTAATTCTGATTGTGTCCTATTTATCATTTTTTTCTTTAATGGATGTGTTTTTCATATTGTATTTAAAACCTTTAAAACTAAACTTAGTTGTTTTCTTCTAGAAGTTTCATAGTTATACTTTATACTAAATTAACGTTGCATTTGGAGTTAGTTTTCATATAAGGTAAGAGACTTAGGTTAGTGTTTGAATTTCTGCCTGTTGATGTTCAGTTGCAACAGCATCTGAATTACTTCTTCAACTCTAAAAATAATGTATTAGGTATGTTTTTGTAGGCTTGTTTTGTATTCTTTGTTTTGTTCCACAAATCTGTATCTCTTTTCCATACCATGTTCTCAAGTCTTAACATTGAAAATTGATTTCTTTCCTCTACTCTCTTTAAAACTTTTTATGTAATTAAATATAGTTAATAAATTTTAGAGTAAATTTGTCTTTACAAATTTACAGATACATTAATGTGGTAAGAATTGATGTGTTTGAGTCTTCCAATCCATGAATATATCTCTTGGTTATTTAGATATTTGACATCCTTCATCAGCATTTTGTAATTTTCAATGTATCTTACACATTTGTTATTAGATTTATACTTATATGTTGAGTTTTTAAAGAGTGATTCTAAATGGCATGTTTTAATTTGTCACATTCTGTTTGTGGAAGTTCAATCAGGTTTTGAGTGTTGCAGTTATATTCTATAACTGCTGAAATCACTTTGCTCCACGAGGTTTTTATTATAGATTCTTTGGGTTTTTCTAAGTAGAAATCATGTCATTTGCACATTAAGCTTTCCAATTTAACAGCTTTTATTTCCTTTCTTGATTCTGTTTGCTGAGTAGAACTTCTACTACTATGCTGGGTAAGAATAGTGAGACTAGACATTCTTTCTTTGTTTAGTAGGGTTAATAGCAACTTGTTTAGCTCTCATTTTAATCCTTAATTTTTAGACATGAGAATCCTGGTTTTGGAAGTAATAGCATGAAGTATTACACACAAAATCAGATTATATACAGGCTTCTAAAGATTTTGACCCAGCCTTGCAAGGTCCTGACATCTAACTAGCACTGTAACTGAGTTTTTGAAAGGTCATTTCATCATTCTATAAAACTAGCTGCTTCAGGATGGTGGGGAACATGGTAAGGTTGGTGAATTTTGTGACTATGGTTCCATTGCTGCATTTTGCTTTGCTTCATGTTCCTCAATCAGAGTTAATGCTGTGTAGAATACCATGCCCATAATTAAGTAATTCTGTATGTCCCTGGTTAGTATATTTGACAGAACCATTACCTTCAGTGGAGGCAATATGTATCCCATAAAAAGTATCTATTTGGTTTAAAAAAAAAAAATACTGCCCCTTTCATGATGGAAGCAGTCCAGTATTGGCCTGCCAGAATTAGTTGGCTGATCTTTCAGGGAAATGGTGACCTATGGGTATATTGGGGTTTAAGAGCTGGTTTCTGCAGCTGGAGAGTTGGATACTCAACAGTGACTGTAGCCAGGTTGACCCTGGCAAGTAGAAGTGTCTTACTGTTAAGTTCATGCACCATCACTGCCACCATGGCTACTTTGTTCACGTTTGTTCATTGTGTGATGACAGAAGAGGTGGTGGGGGAAAGAAATTAGTGTGCACAGAAAAGGTTACCCTATGTATTTGGTTATTAAAATCCTCCTCAGTTTTTAGTGAGCCTTCACTGGAGACACAAATGGCTTCACATTTTGGCCCATTCCGAGTTTATTGTCCACTTATCTCTTATCCAGATTTGTTTGTTGCCAGTATTCTAATTGTGTTCGTTCCAAGTCCCTGACCATCTAGTCAAGCCTTCCATGAATTATTGTGTAATCACAAGTCTGGGCTCATCTCTTATCAAACTGAACTGTCAGATGCTCTAAGTTCTGCTCTCTGGAAATATTTTCCTTCCCTGTTGTTGTCCATCAGGGATATCCCAGAAGGGGGCATTAATGCTATAGCTGTTCACTTTTGAGTGAATATCATGCAGAACCATTTGCAAATTAGAGTTGAGTCTTTCCTTCCTTCTTGTTTGTGGGAACTTCTCATGAGACTTTAACTGATAGAGAGTAATGTAGCATGAGTAGAGACCATAATTGGTCCTCTTCTACAAGTAACTTACTTTTGCCTTCATAGCCTACTTGTTCATGATATATTACTGTATGCCACTTCTACTTTAGAATGGAATGTTGTTGTACATACTCAACTTGATTATTTGGTGGGTCAGATAAAACTCAGTTCATGATGACCTCAGGTCATATAGTAACTTGTTACTCCATGGTTAAGCATTCAGTCTCTACTAAGGCCCAGGAACAGACAGAGCTATTTCTCAAAATGAGAGTAAGTTATTTGCAACAGATGACAGGACTTGCTCCAGAATTCCAAGGTCCTGTGCTGTGATTCCTCTGTTGGATCTTTACCAAAGATTCCAAACAGCATTCCCATCTGCCACTGACACCATTACATCTGCTGAGTCATGTGATCCAGATGACAGAGCAGCTTGCACAGCAGCCTGGATCTGTTGTGTGGCTTTGTCTTATTTGCTTGCAACTCAAAACTAGTGGGTTTTCAGGTAACTTGATTAGTAGTTCAGGGTAATACACTTACTTGAGAAGTATGCTGCATCTATCCAAAAGAAGTCCACTAAACATTTTGCTCTTTTTTTGAGGAGAGTCCAATTGTCACACTTATATACGCTGAGATGTCCTGGCTATAGTAAAATATACTATATAAATAGATCCTCACAAAGTTCACTGAGCTAGAAGGTTCCAGAGCTTTTCTTTATCAGATTAGTTTCCTACCCTCTCATATCTTCTCAATAAGTAAGATTACCTACAAGAGTAATTGTTACTTTTGCTAACTAGTTCTAATTAGTGTGTATGTATGTAATGTAATTAATACAACGAACCAGAGTGATGCATTATTAAAAGAAAAGGTGCTCAAAAGCCCAGTGAATGAAATTATGACATAGGACTAGAAGGTAGATATATCGCTGAGGTTGAACAGTAAAAGTATATTGTTGGCCTTGCTGGCCAAATCTAAAATGCTCCTGGTGGCTTTCATTGACATTGATGGAGAAAAAGGTACTTGCTAGATCAATGTCTGTATACCAGGTGCCAGGGGATATTTTAATTTGTTTTAGCAATGAAAACACATCTGGTACAGCAGCTGTATTTGAAGTCACCACCTTATTAAGTTTAGTGATAATTCACTGTAACAGTCTCCTTGCATTTTTTTCTAAGCCAGTGACAGAATGAGAAAAGGTTCTTCTTTAGGGTATGTATAGAACTTTCAGGTCATTTATGTTGTGCTTGAGCTAGCAACCCCTGGAATTTGTCCTTTTCTTTCTCCACTTTGTCCAGTTACATTATAAAAACCTAAGCAATCTTATTGTATTTGTTAGTTTTCCAGTGTTTTCAAAAGTATCATATATATAGTCACTTACTTTGGTCCTTATTTTGTATAACTGGTTGATTGGGTGTTTCTGGTGGAGATGCTATTACTTCTCTGTTGCCAAGTCAAAATGTGAACTCTCACTTCTTTTACTACTGGAAGTCATTAGTGTCATTAATTCCAGTCAAATTAAAGTGGGAACCCCAGAACCAATTCCGAAACTCTTCCTTAACTTTATTTTCCTCAAGGACCACACTTACTATCAAAGTGTGTATTAGTCAAGGCTCTTAAGTGGAATTGGTTTCTGCCATTAGGGAGGCTGGAAAGTTCCACAATGTGTCGTTGCTATGCTGGATACCCAAAAGAGTTGATAATATAATTCTGGTATGAATCTGAAAGCCTGAAACCAGAAGAGGAATAGTAGAAATTCCAGTCCAGGTTTGATTCCAAAGATGGGAGAAGAGTGAGATCCCAGCTTCAAGATAGAAAGTGGGAATTCTGTCTTACTTTTTTAATTTCTTTTCAGGCCTTTAGTAGATCAGATGGTGTTCACTAATTTGAGGATAAGGAGCAGTCTGCTTTATCTAGTCTGCAGATTCATATGTTAATCTCAGTCAGAGATAGCTTTATGGATATATTCAAAATAATGTTTAGTCAAGTTTCGGGCCACATCATGGCCCAGTCAAGTTGATAATAATTAACCATCATGCTGCCCATTTGTCTATTGTCACTTGGGCTTCTTTCATTTTTTGGTTAGTTTCAGTAATTTTGTTATAAACTTTGTATATCAATATATGTTTGAATCTCAATTTTCAGTTATTTTGTATTTCAAATGGTATTTTTATTAGTTACTGCATATGTTAAGATGAAATGTAGAATACTGTTGCTGATTCACCACAACTAATAGACAAGAGCTTGTCAGAGGTGTGTTTTAAAAAAAAAAACAGTGATGTTATCACATCTGATGCATATTTTGGGTTTATGGATCCATTTGTATTTTGAAGAAAATTTAATGGATTTTCGAAGCAAATGTTTATTATACTTGATTTTTGCTTAATCTGATGCCTTAGAAATCCAGTCTATGTTTAAAGTGCAACTATATGGTATTGCTTTCCTTTCACAAAGAAAACTATTTTGGACACTTTCTTTGTATAAGTCTTCTCAATGCAAATGAAATAGAAGTGTCTCTGGTTTTCTAGTTGACAGGAGAAGTTAGAGTAATGCCTATGAGTTAACATCATTCAAAGAAACATTTTAAGAAAAGGGAAAACAAGACTGGGCACGGTGGCTCGTGCCTGTAAGCTTCAGCTGATGAAGCAGCGGGGGCTAGGGATCGCAGTTCGAGTCCCGCCTGGGGCCCGTAGTGAGACCTAGTTTCCAAAAAAATTGCTGGGCGTGGTCGCACGCACCTGTGATCCCAGCTACCTGGGAAGCTGAGGCTGGGGATTGCTTGAGTCTAGGGAACCCCGGACAATGAGAGCCTGTGGTTCCACGGGCAAAAGTAGCAAGACCTAGTCTCAAAAAAAAAAAAAAAAAAAAAAAAAAAAAAAAAAAAAAAAAAAAAAAAAAAAAAAAAAAAAAAAAAGAAAGAAAAGGAAAAACATATTTCTGTATACGAATATGCTTATGCTTTTTAAGATGATGAACAGTAAAGGCATAATATTTTAGGGTTTATTTGAAATGTATAATAAGTATGGCGATTTTGAAAGAGCACTGAATTAGATGCTCAAAATATGTTTATTTTATAAATGCTACTATGAGGAATAATTTTGGATAAATCTTTTTGCTTCTATAAACTCATTTTCTTATCTGAAAGACAGTGAAGTAGATAATATTACATGCATTACCATTTTATAGAGTTGATAATCAAAGAGTAAAGTAGGTGAAATCTTTAAAATGATATGAAATTGTTAGGTGGCATTTTATGATCTGAGCTAAAAGAAAAATGGTTATTAGACATAATACATCTGTTTATGTATTGAACAGTTTCTGTTGTCTGACTAAAAGGTTTCAAGGTTAAGGTGAAGGAATGATGTTTTGATCCAGAACTTCAGTTCATTGGAAAGAATGAATTCTAAACACCCCAAACCAATTTTCAGTATGAAATACTCCTATTTTACTCTTTTTGCAAAGAATTTACATGATTTTCAGAACTTTACTAACGAATTGAAAATATGCCAGCAGATATTAATATATTTAGTCCTCCAGATGTATGTTATGTGATGTTTCTGCTTTAGAGAAGAATTTACCAACAATTTTTATATTTACATAATGGTATATGTATGGTATATATGATATATTTTTGTGATTTTAGGTTTATTTGGTATAGCATTAAAGATTACTAAACATTTTTTATTGGTTTATATGTTTATTTTTGTCTTAAAGACTGGAGAGTAAACAAGCTATTTTTCCCTGTCATGTTTTGATGGTCCATACAGTTGAATTTGATAAAACTCTGAATGAGAGAGAGAAATATAGTGTTACTCTTGAGTACTATTGTAGAAAAAGGAACTGCTTTGTTTTTCTACATGGAGCTTGTACTTTTTAGGAATTTGGGTTCCTTTTCAGGAATTTCAGTTAGAAAGAAAAACCTCAAAACGTTATTTTTTTCTTTGCTCGATAATAATGATTGCATATCTTTTTGAGACCAAATAAGTTTGAAGGTTTTTTTTTTATTTTTCTGAGTTTTAGAATGACTCTTATGACATAGTAAGAACTTTTGCATCACCCTATAGTTAGTTTAAAAGGTTGTCATTAATTACTTGTTGACAGACTGATTCTAGGATTAAGACAAGGAAAAAAACCAGTATCTTGTAGTAACAGAAACTGAGAAAAATGTTTAAAAAACCAAACCACAAATAGATGAAAAAATGTGAATGAAAAACAGGAGCCAGCTAAAATGGGGAAGGCTAGAACAATTTGACAAACAAAAGACATGATGTATTGAATTGTAAACCATAGTGTACAGTAAATATCCATGAATCCAACCTGGTATAAATGAGTTAAGTGGAGGAAGAGAGACAAGTCACAGGAATATTGCAAATGTATGTGTAAATGTTCTCTACTTTGGAAGTAAAACACAGTTTCTTCTTTCCCTGTTTGAAAGTGGGACTGCACTAAAGTCACTTCCAAAGAGTAGATTATGGAAAAGAGAAAATAGTTACTTCATATTTGGGGAGTCTGCAAAGACTATCTTAATTGACTGATGGTTAGCATCCCATTGATATCCTGTGATATCATGCCCCCCTTGAACTAATGTTATAAGAAGGGCAGTTCACCTCTGTGGTTTTCTTTCTGCAAACTGGTAATTCTGTTCTTAAGAGAAAGCATTAAATAAATATAAGTTGACAATCGTTTTACAGAATATTTGACTAGTGTTTCTCAAAGCAGTTTAAATCATGGAGAAAAACTGACTAAAAAACTTGACAGAATGGAAGCCACTGGGGAGAAATGATGACTACAGACAATGCAGTATATCCTGTAGGCAAAGCTGGAATGGAAAATGGACATTAATGAACAAACTGATAAATAATATCTGGGTTTAAGTTGCAGTAATATGCTAGTATTGGTTTCTTTATTCTACAGATACCTTGGTAACTGATAGTGTGTAGGGAGGGAACTGGATAAAATATGTATACTATGTATACTTTTATACTATCTTTCAACTTTTTTGTAAATTTAAAATGATTCTAAAAGAAAACACTTATTTAAAAAATCCTGGTGACTTAATTTTCTTTATATAGGGTTAGATGTTGTGAAGAATATAAAAGCTTTGTGTTAATCTTCTCTAGTGAGCAGTTTTATTTTAATATTGTGATTCACCCCCTCACACATACATACCTAAATATGATATTTTTAAAACCATAGAAGGATATTAATAAGGTAGAAATAGTGTATTTTGAACGGAAGAAGCCAATAATTTACCATAGTGTTACATAGGATCTGAGTTGTGAACTGTTTTAAGAATTTGGATTTTGAAAGTATTTACATTGTATTGATATTGTAATTCATCATAATATAGTCCTTTGGAGTGTAAAAATTTAATAGTATTACTAGCTAAGCCACCAAATAAAAATTAATCTAATAGAAAATAAAATTTAAAATAAAATCTGCTTTTAACTGTGAAAATGAATATAAGTGAATTTTGTGTCATTTTTTTTTTCTAGATTTATTGTCCAGGATAGATTTGGATGAACTAATGAAAAAAGATGAACCACCTCTTGATTTTCCTGATACCCTGGAAGGATTTGAATATGCTTTTAATGAAAGTAAGTGGTATGTGCTATGTGCAGGATTTACTTAATAATGCTAATGTATCATAGACAGAAATTATTTGGTACTTTTATTTCCAGCTAGAATGCTTTTGAGAAATAATGACTTCTCCTTTCCTTGTAAAAGTCTTTATTCAAGTAATATGCCCTTGCATGCACATGCCCTGTGCTTACCAGCTTTGTACATAATTACACTTTGCACATGTCTATGCCTTCCATGCATAGAAATCTAGATTATACTTGTACTAATGCACACACCTGCTATTTATTTTTTAAATATCCTTGATGTTGTCATTCATGAACACAGATGAATAGCAAAGATGCTGCATTTCAAGGAGAGGATGTTACTTTTAAGGGTCTTATTTTTAACATACTGTAGTTCACCTTTGAATTCAGGATTAATGAATGTATTTTGAAAGAGGTGAGGATTTGAAAACAGGAAATTGGGTCTTAATATTAACTCCTAGAAGAACAGTGCTTAGTATATTTAGCAACTTCTTTTTCAGGTTTATAATAACAGAAACTTATGAAAATTTTGAAATGAAACTTTACCTGACTTAAGAAGCTTCTAAATTTTTCTAAAGGATTTTTAAGTTCTTAGTTGGATAAAAGAAGAATTTGTACACAAAATTTATGAAAAACAGAAAAAACAAATTGTAACAAAAGGGTAAAAAGGGAAGAGTTTTTTTCTTACCCAGATTAAACCTATACTTTGTTCTTTTGGATCACTATGCTATTTCATATACTCCATGTATTTAAAATTTCCACTTAACCATTGTCAGTTGTTGTAATTATATAAGGTCAATCCAGCTCAAATGTCCATGGCTTAGAATATGAAGTTATAGAAACTTTTTTTTTTTTTTTTTTTGAGACTGGGTCTTGCTATTTTTGCCTGTGGAACTGCAGGCTCTCGTTGCCCGGGGTACCACAGACTCAAGCAATCCCCAGCCTCAGCTTCCCAAATAGCTGGGATGACAGGCGCACGCCACCACACCCAGCTGTATTTTTTGGAACTAGGTCTTACTACGGGCCCCAGGTGGGACTCGAACTGCGATCCCTAGCCCTGGCCACTTCATAGGCTGAAGCTTACAAGCAGGAGCCACCGTGCCCGGCCTTAGAGACCTATTTTTTACCATTGTCCATACTCCCTGTGCTTATGCAGTATTATGAATAAACAGTTACTCATCACAAAAATAGGGAGAGAGAGAGAAAGAGAGAGGGAGAGGAAGGAGGGAGGGAGAAAGAATGAGAACTTATCTGAGTTTGAATTTTCTTTTCAGTGGTACATGATGATTATTGAACTTGCTAGAACATATCACAAATTCTTTCAAATTATTAATTCATTTAGGTCAGTAATAACCTATTTTAGGTCCTAAACTCTACCCCAAATGTGATAAAAATATTTGGATACTATTTTTAATTTGTTTATACATATGAAACTGCAACTGTTTTAGGAGACCCTAGGTTAAAATGCCCTATGTCAGACTATTGATAGTCTTTGAAGAAATTTTCCAGATTATATTTGAAAATGCCACATTTTCAAATGTGGCATTTTCAAATACATCTATAACATAACTGATCTAGATATTTTTGTTCTGGATAATAATGGTTACCTTATTTGCCTTTTTATCATTTCACTTTTAACAATACTAGTAGATGTTTTGATGGGGCATATTTTTCCTAAAAAATTAAAATCTATCAATTCATGGAATTTTGCCCAAGCTGAGGAAATAAGTTTTTATAAAACAGCTTGTTTTTTGAAATGTAGATACAGGTGGTCTCTTAAGCTCATTTACTACATCTTTAGCTTTCACACATCAGTCATATAGAAAATACATTTTAAATTTCAGCTTCAGTGATGTCCTCTGCCTTTAAGGTTACTCTTAGTTAAAAAAAGTCTCTGGTTTGTAGATGCCCTCTATCTACTTCTGTTGGTATCTAAAATGGGAATTTCTCTGTTAAAAAGGAAAACACAGATATATCTTATAACTTGACATCATCTAATCATTAAAGCACAGTTGTTATACAGTATAGTGTCCTATGTTGAGAGTATTAAAGAATTTAACAAGTAAGGATTAACCCTTATTTTATAAATTACAAATATCTGTTCATATGTGGTAAAATTGATTCATAAAAATAATAAAATCATTTTACTTGGAGTAATGTTATCTCCTGAGTTCATTAACAGTGGCCTAACTTTCTTTGAAGTCTTTCTTCACTTCAGCATATCCTCATTGGATGTAAATCAAATACTAATTACATTTAGCTTGATTATATCCTTCTTTTGCCCTTAAGCACTTTCTTTTGCATTACTACTCTTTGCATAAGACCCAGATCAGTTATTCTGTCCTCTACTATTTGATCCCAGCATGACCTCTGGTGCTGTATTGTAAGGTCTGGCTTAATCTTGTTTTTGTTAATTTGGGTTGTTAATGGTTGTTTCAATTGCTGTCATTTTTCATTATTTCCTTTATAGTGTAGGTGGTGGTGGTGATGTTGGTGTTACAGCAAATGACCTGTGGTCTATTTCTTTCCTAATCATTAGGGGAAAATTCCTGAGGGAAGAAGACATATGGCTTGGTTGTTTCTCTTTGTAAACGTGTTGATAATTTAATCTCTTAGTAAATACAGACTAATATTTGCTATGAAATTGGATACTTTGAGTAGGCTGACTGGTTTGGCATTACTTATTGCAAACTTATCTGTGGATAGGGGAGGCATGTTTTTTTGAAGAATGTCATATAAGTAATACAGGTTTGGCACATAAAATGGTATGTCTAAGCCAAAGTCTCAGCAGTACATGAGGTTCCTGTATGCCTGTGCCTTAGTTATACCACTCACTGTCTCTGTACTAGAGATTGCTATTCAGTGAGAGGAAAGAATCGGGAGTAAAAATGCTCTGGTGGTTCCCAGATCTCTCCCTGCCTTACCAGTACCTATTGATTACTTATATTACTGAACTTACTGGTAAAGTTAATTTCAGAGATTTCAGTAAAATCTCTGAAGTGAGTGAATCTAACTTGAAAATCCAAATCTGTATTGGCTCTCTTTCCAGTGTCCACTTGAAATCTTAGCTGTACTTCAGAGCCTAGTGAAAAAAAATCTCACTAAAATCTGATACTGTTCTAGCTTGTAGGGATCATTTGTGTTTCCAAATTCATTTTGGACTATATTGTCTACATGAATTGCCTGTGGCAGTTTTTAGGTTGTTGGCTTCATTCTTGTTTAACAAGAATGACATTTAAATACTCATACTTTTTTTCCATGTTCATTACTACAACTAGCAAAAATCTTATATATCGTAAATATTCAAATATAGTTAATTTGATATAGAGTAGAGAAATGAAGATTAAAAAAACATTACATTTGAAAACTTGGTGCCATTCTTTTTATACTACTTATATGCTTGCAACATGTTGATATTTAAAGAAAAAAATTTAATAATACTTCTGAGAATTATTTTAAAATTTCGGTATTATTTATTGTACTTCCACATTATTATAAATGGAAACTGAATAATAGCAATATTTTGTGTTTATTTCCTAGAGGGGCAGTTAAGGCACATAAAAACTGGGGAACCATTTGTTTTTAACTACCGTGAAGACTTGCACAGATGGAACCAGAAAAGATATGAAGCTCTAGGAGAGGTATGGTCAAAGATACTCCTTTAAACTTGTTTTCCACAATTTAAGTAGTCATGACAAAGGTTTTTTGAAGATTCAGCACTCCATGCACTCTACCTACAAAAAGTGATTTTAAAAGGTTTTTGCATTTTTTTTTTGATTTGGTTTTTTTAATGGTTATGTTAGGAACATATTCTGTGTAAAAACTAGTTTTTATATAAATGTATCTTTTCCAAAACCTTAATATTGAGTCTTTACATAGGAAAATATATACATGTCAAATTTTAATTGTATTATTTTAAAAACTTTGAGATTGAGTACTCTGCTGTGTCTAAAAGATTAATTTTTAAAGTGTTTATTCAAAAATAACAAAATATAATTTAAGGAGGTTTAACTGTATGTAGTGGTGAATGTGTTAATTAATCTTTCTAATTATTCTACATTGTAAATGTATATCAAAGTATCACATTGTGCACTGTCAATTATTCAATGAAATTTAAAAAGGGTTTAAAGATTAGTATTTGACTGTTTTTTTTATAATTATATTTTTAAAAAAATACTATGGAATCATGACTTTATATAAAATGTTTTATAATCATTGAGACCATTATTCTAATTCCCCTCTCGGATGGCTCCCCTTCCTAATGGCTCCTACTCATTCCCCTTCTCCTCCCACCTCCCCCTCAGTTGGCTATTAGATTAGATCTAACCTACTTATTTTGACCTAGTAAAGGATAATGTCTTGTGAGCATTAGGTATTTCACATAGTACCACTGGCAGATATCTTTGAAAATATCATTTGTTAGTCAGTGGAATGTTTTGTTTGCTAAAGCTAAAAGTTTTACACATTTTGTGTCACATTAAGTATTTTCAATAAAGTACATGTGGACAATTTTATTTATTTAGTGTGATAACTTCATAACTACCTTTTCAAGGAAAATTTGAAAATTCTGTATTTTTGATTATTTGATAAAGCAGTCAAAATGAATTACTTGATGAAACAGTAGCATAAAACTATATGTGGGACTTACTTCATGTGTTCTGGAAGACATTTCTTCTTGGGTCTATCACATTTCTGCACTTTTATAAGCAAAGATATTGGCAGCTGTTTTGGACTTTCTTGTTTTTGAGACTAGATCTCACTACTTTTGCCCGTGGAACGTGGAACCGCAGGCTCACATTGCCCAGGGTACCACAGACTCAAGCAGTCTCCAGCCTCAGCTTCCCAGGTAGCTGGGATTACAGGTGCATGTGCCACCATGCCCAGCTATTTTTTGGAGCTAGGTCTCACTACACGCCCCCAGGCGGGACTCAAACCGTGATTCCTATCCCCAGTCGCTTCATAGGCTAAAGCTTACATAAGTCATGAACCACCATGCCCGGCCTTGTTTTGGACTTTCTTTTCCAGGATATTTGTTGAAGAAATAGTCTTGAAAAATAGGTTGTGTGAGAAAGGAGGGAAATAAATATGTAGATTTTTGTGGAAAAAAAGCTGGAAAGATAAATTCAATAATGCTTTATCTGTTGGTAATATGGAATAACAAACTGAAGCAGTGACAGAGAAATCTCTAGTATTTTTAAAATAGTTTTTATTTTTGAATCATGTAAACATTTTAATGCCTTTTTAAAGCATACTTTAATGTTGAGTATATGAAGCAACATAGATTTATTTGGCTATATAACTAAATAGAGAAAATTATTTCAGGTGTCTTTTGAATACAATGCTTGATACATTGTTGGATTTGTCCTAAGGAGTAGACAATGAAATGTTAAAATTAATTCGGTGGTATAATTTTGATACAGTTTTATGATGCTGGTATATTAAAACAAATAATATATAAATTAATTATGAACTATTATTATTATCAGGATTAGAGAAAATAGATACAAAATGAAAGATCAAAGCTGTTCACAGTTCACAGACCCAATAGAGAAATTGTATTTGGGAATACCATATAAGTAAATTCATCTTAATTTAAAAATGTGTTTCGTAGTTCTGTACCTTGAAAGGATCGAAAAATTGATTCCTACTAGCAACATACATCTTGGTGGTAAATATTTTGTTTCTCTAATGTATTGCTTAGTAAAAAGAGGCAGGAATCCTTGGAGAAAAGTTTGATTTTTAGATGTGGGGCTGAGAAAATATAAGGTGATTCTAGAACATCTCATTTTGTAGAAAGAACAGTTGGAACTGTGTGAAAAGATCAGATACCAACATTCAAGGTTATCTTTGGCCAAAATAGGGATAATTTGAGGATAAATTAGAATAATGTTCTCAATGATTATAAGACATTTTATATAAAGTCATGATTCCATAATATTTTTAAAAAATTATTAATATACTATCACCTGGTACAAATAAGCAAAGGGAAAGAAAGAACTAAGCTTTTTGTATGGAACTATAGTTTATTTACAGGTGATGAGGCAAAATTCTTTCCAAAAGTGTAAGGAAATTAATGATAGAACTAAAAAAATCACCATTTTGCTACCTGTGGTAGGCTTAATTGTAAAAATGCTTTCCCAGATTTCCACTTCCTGGGTGTTCAATCAAACACTAACCTGGATTGTACAATGAAGGACTTTGCAAATACAGTTGAGTTACTAATCAGCTGGTTGTTAAGACAGGGAGATTAAACTGGATTGTTTGTGTGGACCCAATGCAAAAGAAAAGGGCAGATGAGTTAGTCCTAGAGACATGACAGAAGAGAAAAGGAGAATTCAAGTAGGATTTGCACATCACTACCTACTCAATATAGGACCCATATGCAAAAACCAGAGACCCTGAAGAACTAGGGTGCCCCCAAACTGGTATTGAACAAAAGAACAAGAATCTCAGCCCTACAACCTCAGTGAACAGGATTTTGCCAACGAATTGAATGAAGCTGAAAGTAGACTATTTCCAGAACCTCCTGAAAAGAGCCCAGTTAGCTGGCATCTTAATTTTTGGCCTGTAAAACCTGAAGCAGAAAAACCATTTGAATCAACCAAGAATTACAATCTCTTACTCATGAGATAGTAAATTGTGCAGTGTAAAGTTACTAAATTTATGATTATTACATTAGCAAGATTAATATACCAACCCCTCTATAAAAGAATTGACTCAGATGATTTCATAAAATGAGAGGGTGTGAGAGAATATTTGCATAGTACCAAAGTTTCACCTCATGCATTTCTTGTAATTATAAAGTGAAAATTATGTAATTGTAAAGAGAAAAGTATGGAACGTAAAATAGATCTAGCTGTCAGCACTTAAGTGAACAAAATTAGTATCACTAATAATAGAACAACTGATGTGTCTTCTAAGTATACAACATTAACTGAATATTCTTGTTAAATATTTGAATCTAACTCTAGTCAGATTGTTATATGTATTTTCCAATTTTCATGAAATACAGGAAGAGAGGAAAAAAGCAAGTGATACCACAAGATCCCAATTAGACAAATCTCGAACAAGGTACCTGTGATAGACTATTGAACTAAACATCTCAAAGCATTAACATCATTTGAAAAATTTATGTAGTGAATATGGGGTTGGGGAGAGACAGTTGTATATGAAAATAAGTAAGAAGACATAGCAACTAAGTACAGTGTGTGGTCATTTTTTGCAATTTGGCTCAAAAATAATATAAAACAAAAACTATTGTTTGTCGAGGGCAGTTGAGGTAAAGGTTTTTTTTTTTTTTCAGGTGTGATAATTATAAATTTTTTGTCAATTATTGTTCAATAAAAGTATTTTAAAAAAGAATCTTTTTTTTATCAATGTCTTTGGATCTGGGTTGACTCCTTGGCAACTAAGCTTTTTTAATATGCTAACTGATACGAGAGATTTGTATACTTGAAAACTTGAATGGCTCACATCCATGATCTGATTTCAAAGGTCAGTCTTAAAAGTTTGTCTAATTAATTCTTTGTTTGGTTTCTCTGTACTCCACATATCAGTGAAACCATCTGATATTTATCTTCCCCCTTCTGACTCACTTTTCTTGGAGTAAGCCCTTCTCTTTCCAACCAAGTTGCCACAATTGGCATGGATTTTTATTTTTGATTGCTGAGTAGTATTCCTGAGTGTGTACATACATACCACATTTTCTTGATCTACTCATCTGTTTCAGTACATTTATGTTTCCATACCTTGCTATTATAAATAAATAGTGCTGCTATAGGCATATAAGAGTGCATATATTTCCTTTTAAATTAGACTTTTTGTACTCTTTGGATAGATATCTGTGCAATCACTCGGTAGATCTATTTTAGTTTTTTTGAGGCGTCTCCATACTTGTTTCCATAGAGTTTGCATGAGTTTAAATATCCACCAGCAGCATAGAAGGGTTCCTTTTCCTCCACACCCTTGCCAGCATTTGTCAAAAACAGATTCTAAATGGTAGTGAATAACAAGGTACAAGTTCTGCATGACTCAGATTTACTAAATTAACTCTTTCTAAAGGCTAGCCCTTTGGCTTCCAGGATGATGAAACCAAGTTTTCTCTCCTCCATTGTGCTCAGCAGTTTCTGAAATGTGTACTTCACATAGTGGTATTCAGTAAATATTCACTGAATGAATGAAGATGACTTTCATTTTTGACAGCAAAAAAAATAACAATCTTAGATTAGGGTGTGAGTAGTTGGCAGTTGCTAACCACATCCAGCATAGCCTTGGGTGTGGCTTATCACATAGGTACCTCTTGCTCTTGAACTCATGCATGATTTGGACACTACCTCATGGGTTAGACTTTTTCTTGTACTTTTTGTCATTTTTAGTTTCTGTACTAAGAGAATATCTTACTATTAAGCTATCCCTTGTATGGGATACACTCCAATGTTAATTGTAAAGTGGAAGGTTAGACCAAAAGTGGCCAGGATGATTTTGACTTTTCCTTTTATGAAATCCTTCCAGAGAGATTAAGGGAATTAAAACTACCTATTAAGAAACAGGGATATATTTTACCCATTTTGCAGTCCTACCCCAAACACTGGGTATGTCCAAGATTATGATTATTTTTCATTTCTAATCTTCTGCTCAGAGTACTTCCTTTTGAGCTAGTTGGTTATATATTTGATTTGGGTGAGGAAAAAAATAGAGAACATTTGATAAGAAAAGTTTATCTTGTCTGTATATAAAGAGTAAAGCGAACTGGTAGACTTTTTGAAAATCTTTTTTTAAATTTCTCTTTTATTAAGTCACAATAGCTTGACATTTCTTTCTTCACTTTCACAGTAGTCAGTTGAAAGTAATAAGCCATAGCCATGATGCATCTGTGAGCAAAAACTGAAAGAGAAAAATATAAAAACCACTCACCCCTCATATTAAGAAAAATAAGAAAAATCCTAATAAGAAAAATCCTATTTTTTTTTTGTGATTAACGTGTTGAAGAAAAAGGAGCTTCTAATTTTGTTGATAGGATTAACAGGAGTTGCAAATCAAATTAGCATTAAAAATACTTAATTATTCCTTTCTGTATGTAATATTGAAAGGCTACTGTTTTCTTTTTGACTGTTAGAAAGGCAGGATTATAGAAACATGATTTTTCTATATAAGATAAATAAAAGGATATTTATGATATGAAAATCTAGATCACTTAATAACTAAGGTCAGGTGGAGAGTATTTATTTGCTTGATAGCCAATGATAACTGCAACATGAGTTGTATAGATATGCTGGTAATTGTTTCTGAGTCTGAGTTTTTAACAGAAACTGAAAATGAGCAATTTATATACGTACCCATGCACACGTTTTTAGCAAAGATGTGTATTTACCCAATGAAAGATTTTCTATATTTTTTAAATTATCTACAAGCTTATTGAGAGAACAGTTTTCAACTGCAGTAGGTAATTAGTCCTTGGGTGTGATTTTCAATAGAGATCCCCCCTTTACCTAGTATGGTGTTATTAGTTAGCAGTATAGTCCTGTATGATCATCAGATCACTTGGTTTGCGGAAACATTTGCTAAGAACCCTGTTGTTGCTTCCTATTATAAGCCATATGTGTGCTGTGTAGAGAAATGAAATAGTCAAAGCTGCAGTTGCTGAAGTGGATTTCCATTCCTCTGTGCAGACAGATTTACTATAGTGTGTTAAGTTTATAATAGCCAAAATACGGAAACTGCCCAAATGCCACAAAACAGATGAATGGATCAGAGACCTGTGGTTTATTTACACAGTGGAATATTACTCAGCAATCAAAAAGACATATTTGGTGCATTTGTGATAACATGGATGTTCTGAGAAGGAATCATGCTAATGGAAATAAGCCAGAAAGAAAAAAGAAACGTATTGGATGATTCACCTCTATGCAGGATAGCAGGAAAACAAACAAAAGGACAAGAAAAAAAATTAGAGTAGCAGAACTATAGCATAAAGCAAGGGAGGGAAAAGGAGGGTGAATTTGGGGGAGGTGTGCACACAGGAGATTAAGGTGAAGATATCATGGGCGACAAGGTGGTGGGAGAACCTTGGGATGTACAACATGTGTACAGTCAATACAAAATTTTAAAAAGATTGATTTTTAAACAATACCATAAAGTTTGAATGTTTTATGGAGTACAGATAGGTTGAAGTAATACTTGTTTTATCATAATAAATTTTGTAGGAAAAGAATGTGCATATTACTTAAATACATCGTCTGCAATTTTTTAAATATTTGGACTGTAATTTTGCCCATTATTATCTCTGGATCAGTTTTACATCATCAAAATGTCATCCATACAAAGATCTTCAGAGTCCATCTTCTATTATAAGTCAGCAATACCTATATTAAATGTGATCTCTAAGCCAGCATCCTTCTTTTGCTCACTCTGATTCTTTATACCTTGTAACTTGTTTCATTTGAGTGTGTGTGTGTGTGTGTGTGTGTGTGTGTATTGGAAATGAATAGATTGATTCCTTAAACTTTGTGATTAAAATGTATTTTTCATAGTATTTTGTTAATCACTATTATTCTGATGAGAATAATTTTCAAAAGTTGCACTACTTTTCATTTCTCTTTCATTCTGTTTTGATGTATATAGTCATATAGTCATGTTTAAGTTACAAATGATTACCTTTGTTGAGGATGGTAGCAGATTTCCCTGGTTCATCTCCTTGGATTCTAGACTCTTCTAAGTAATTGCCATTTTACTTGAAATGTATTTTTGGTCAAAAAACATTCTCTAAGTATTTGATTAAAGTGTATAGTCATAGCCATTCAACTATCTGATATAACTTGATTATATAGAAGTTATATTAACAATATTTAGCTTGTTTTTTACTATCTTCTTTAATGACTGATTCCCAGTGAATGTTGTGGCTTGCTGAGAACAGTCTGTAGTGGTCTATATCTCTTTACTTGCTACTGAGCTTATTCCAAAACTTATTTTTTCTAGATACACATTTTTATTATAGCTATGTAAAATCAATGACAATTGAGAGGAAAGAAAAATGTTATTTTTAATGAAAACAAAGTTGACTATTTGAGAAGATTGAATAAATGAATAAAGAAGTACTGAAATTACTATTAAATTAGGTATGAATATAACTAGGAGAAGGGGTGTGTGTGTGTGTGTGTGTGTGTGTGTGTGTGTGGAGAGAGTTATAAAGTATAGAGGAATTTTACACATTGCTTTCCAAGTGTTTCTTAAAGGTCTTCCAATATGTTCTGTATGTTCAGCCCACTTTAAAGAAAGTAAGCTAGAAACTATAGATGGTACATAATAGCTATAAGATATGTAAGAAAGCATCCAGAATTCAGGCAGTATAAAAATACTCAAATCATCTTGGTTCTATAATAGAAGACTGGTATGAATAGGGCTTCCACTACAAGTGAAAATATAGACTAACAGGGGATGAATTTGTCATCTGTCTTAAATTTTTAAAAAAGAGAATATATGAAACAGTAATTTTCGGACATTGTCCAACAACTTCTTGCCAATGATGACGCTCCAGGCTAAGCACAAGAAAGGGAAACTCAAACGTAGTTTGGTGGTTTTACTGAATTGACAAGAAAACAGAGATGATAGTGACCCAGGTGCCTATGGTTTGTTCAAATTGTGGGGAAGTACACATAAGAGATGAGAGCTACACAGAAGCAGAAATAAAGAATGCTGTAGAAATCTAAGGCTGTCACTTGGATGAGTTTTTGACTGAGTATAAGATAGTACATATGAGTAATCTACTAAATCTATTAAAATGCATTCTTTAGTAATCTATTGAAGTCATAAATAAACCACTAGAAAAGAACAGAACATATTCTGAATCTTTCCTTGGGTTAGGAATAATTTGTGCTTCTATCAGTGAGAGTGAAATGATCTAACACATGGACATTGGGTGTTCCCCAGAAAAGTATTGCTTTATTACTAGAATCAAATTAACTCTAGAGTGAAGGCTGTTTAGGAATCAGTCCAACAAAGCTTAAACACCTTTTAAGGGCCAAACCGTATCCAAGTAATTTCACTGTATTTCACAATCCCAGAATAAAACCTCAAAATATTTTAAGGAATATAATAAAACCCAGCAAACAACATAAAATTCAGTGTATGGCATCCAGTCAAAATTACCAGGCACTCACAAAAGTGGAAAGATGATCTGTAGCCAGGGGCAAAAAATGAAATCAATAGAAATAAATCTGAAGTGATACATAGGATAGAAGTAGGAGATAAGCATTAAAATTGCTATTATAAAAATAATCATTATAGGTCAAGAAGATAGGAAAAAATGCATGAGCATGATGAGAGTGATAAAAGATTGAATAAAGATGCAAATTGGACTTTTAGAGATGAAGAAAACAATATATGATTTGATAAATAGATTTGAATATTATTTGCAGATTTAATACCGTAGAAATAAAGATAGTGTTCTTAAAGTATAACAACAGAAAACTATCCCAAATGAAACAGATTAAGAAGAGACAAAACAAACAAACAAACAACAAAAAAAAACCCCAACTATAGGATAGTTCTATGGCGATAGATATTTGTAGTTTATATCTTAGGAGAAAAAAACAGATAAAAAAATTTGAAACAGCAATTGAATTTATTCCAAATTTAATGAAGTGATTCCAAATTTAGTAATTAGGGAAATGTAAAATCCCAAAAACCTAAGAAGCTCAGTAAGCCTAAGACAGAAGAAACATGAAGAAAATCACAAAGGAACAATAAATTTGCTAAGAACTGATGATAATGAATGCTTAAAAGCAACTGAAAAAGACATTTTACTTTCAGAGTAATATAAGTGACTCCAAACTGCAAACTTCTTATCAGAAATAATGCACACCAAAAGATAGTAGAATGACAACTTTAACGTCCTAAAAGAAAAAATCAGCTTGGAATTCTGTGACCAGGAAAAATACTGTTTGAAATCAAAGACAAAAACAAATATTTTAGACATTTAAAAACTGAAATAATTCATCAGCAGCAAAATAAGTCCTGGCAGAAGGAAAAAAGATAACAAATGGAAATTTGTATTTACAAAAAAGATGAATGAAAAAAATGTTCAATAGTAGTATGTAATTTTTTATATTTAAAAAATCTCTAAGGTAATTAATTCATAGAACTAAAAATGGAGAAAACGTCTGAATAGACATTTCTGAATGGAAGATATACAGATGGCCAATCAGCATATGAAAAGATACTGAAGTCATTAGTCATTAGGGAAATGCAAATCAAACCTACAAGTTCTTCATACCCACTAATATGACTATAAATAAATAAAATAACAAGTGTTGGTTAGGATGTTGAGGAAATTAGATTTATCATGTTATTGGTAGAATATTACATTGATAAAGCCCCTGGAAAATAGTCTGGTAATTCCTCAGTATATTAAGCTATGTGACTCAGAAATTCCAGTCATAAGTATATATCAAAGAGAATTGAAAATTGTACATAGAAAAATCTTAGCACATGTTCATAGCAATTTTATTAGTAATAGCTAAAAAGAGGAAATAACCCACATGCTCATCAGCTGATGAATGGATAAAATGTGGTTTATCTATAAAATTAATTTTTTTTACATTAAAGAGTAATGAAGTGTTGATACCTACTAATATTGCTTGAATATTGAGAATATTATTCAAGTAAAAGAAGCCCATCACAACGAACCACTTATTGAATGATTTCAAGGAATAAAATCCAGAATAGGTAAACACAAAAACCTAGAGTTGTCATTGATAGGATTAGGTGCAGGGGGTATGGGGATTAACTACTAATGGATTGTTTCTTTTGGTGAATAATGAAAATATTCTAAACTTAAAAGTAGTTGTGATTTTTTTTACCATCCTGTAAATTTACTGGGAACCACCAAATTATATGATTCAAAAGTGAACTTTGTGGTGTAGGATTGTAGCTTATTAAACCTGGTGACAAAAAGGCAATTCACTTTTTTAGACAAAGATAACAATGCATTATAGAGTTTAAAGCATATTTGCAAATAAAATGCATTGCAATAGTACAAAAACTGGGATGGGAAAAGGAAAATATTGTAAATTTCTTTTATGGTATGTGAAGTAATAAAATAGGAAGATCGACTTCAGTAATAAATGTGCACGATAATCTCTGCCAACCATGTGTGTATGTGTTTTAAGAAAATAGGTCTAGCTAATAAATAAAGGAAATAGAATGATACATCTGAAGGAGTTAACATAAAACAAGACTGAAAGAGAACAGAATGGAAACAGTGAGATATTAGAGAAATACCATAGTGCCACATTAAATTCAACAAAAACAGCAATAATTGAAATGTATATAGTGTAGAATGTTACACTATAAGGCAGAGATGGTCATCAGATAAAGAAAAAGATTTAGTTATTTTGTCTCTGAGCATAACTTTAAATGTGGAGACACAGGGATAAAAATAAAAAATTGGGAAAAGATGCTGAAACAGCCATAATACTATAAATATAACTCAAAGCAGGGGATATTACTAGAGCTAGTGAGGGCTCATTTCATCCCGGTAAATGAAATGTCTCATCAAGAAGATTATCTTAATCCTAAAAATTGTTGCATCTAGTAACAGCTTTTTAAAATATACAGAACTACAAAATGGATAAAGGATCTGGAAGTGAGACCTGCAACCATAAAATACATAGAAGAAAACCTGGACAAAACCCTTCATGAATTTCACCTCAGAAATCCATTTTGGGAAATAACTATGGCCAGCAAAAAAATGAAGGAAAACATAAGCAGCTGGGACAATATCAAACTAAAAAGTTTCTGTTCAGCAAAAGCGACAATAAACAAAACAAAAAGAAACCCAACCAACTGGGACAAAGTTTTTGCCCTCCAGACTACTGGAGTGACAAAGGGTCTGATAACAAAGATCCACAAAGAGCTCCTACAGCTCAACAAAAACAAAGCAAAAAACCCAGTCAAAAAATGGGGAGAAGAACTAAAAAGACACTTGACCAAAGAGGAGATAGGGATGACTAATAGGCATATGAAAAAATGCTCCACGTCACTAATAGTCAGGGAAATGCAACTTAAAACCACACTGAGATACCATCTTACACCAGTAAGAATGGCCCATATAAATAAACAATACGGACAACAAAAAATGTTGGCGCAGATGTGGAGAAAAAGGAACTCTCTTTACACTGCTGGTGGGAGTGCAAACTGGTCCAGCCACTATGGAAGACAGTGTGGAGGACCCTCAAACACTTGAAAGTGGACTTATCATTTGGCACAGCAATCCCACTACTGGGAATTTACCCAGAGGACAATCTATCCAGAGGACTGGGAATCTACCCAATTAAAACATTAATTCAAAAGGACACCTGTATGTGCACGTTCATTGCAGCTGTGTTTACAATTGCCAAGATTTGGAAACAAACCAAATGCCCCAAAACAGATGATTGGCTTAAAAAAATGTGGTACATATACACAATGGAATACTACACACCAATCAGGGAGCACAAATGCATGTCATTTGCAGCAACATGGATGAAATTAGAAAGAAATAAGTCAAAAAGAAAAATACAGGATGGTCTCACTTGATGGATATAGGGAAAAACAAACAAACGAATAAGAAAAAACAAAACAACCAATAGAACTGAGCAATGGAATGAGAGAGGAGGAGGGGGAAGAAGGTGGGGGAGGTGAAGAGTACAAAAGATCAGGATGGTTAACAGGTGTTAGTGAAGCCCCCAGGTACAAATAATGCAATAATATAAATACATATATATGCAAATTCAAAAAATTAAATTGAAAAAAGAACAACCATCACAGAGATAGTTGACATTCTCTGTGGATATCTCTTCTATCCTATTCCCCATTACACATTTCCAGAAATAATTAATATACTGGAACTGATGTTTGCCATGCCAGTGGTATTTGAAACTTTTAAATCACACATCAGTAAATAATATATTATTTTGCATGGTTATAATTTTGTAATTATGATATTGTAATATGTATGCCTATCTATGTAACTTATTTTCTTCCCACACAATTTTTTTAATTATTAATAAAATAAAAAATAAATATACAGAACTAAACCAATACAACTAAAAAGATGAGTAGTAAATGCAGTTATACCTGATAATTTCAGCACCTTTCTCAATAAATAGAATAATTGAAAAATCATGAGCATGTAGAAAATTTGAACACTGCTACCTAAAACTAATTGATGTTTACAGAACACTCCACCCAACAAAGTGAGAATATGCCTTACTTTCAAGTATACTCAGAATAGTTACCATAATACACCACTTTTATGGCCATATTGCAGATCTTAACCTGAAAATATTCAAGTCATAAAAATTGTATTTATTGTATTGCTATTCTGATAAAGAGGTTACTGATAAATTCCAGTTTTTTTAGATGAAGTTAAGTAATACAATTCTAAATAATCCCACCAGTTGAAGAGTTTCCAAGGAATACTACAAATTATTGAATGTAGAATTGAATGTAGAAATATTATTGAATGTAGAAATATTAAAACTAGTGGCTATAGCTCAGGCAATGCTTACAGGAAAATTTATAGCTTTAAATACCTGATTTAGAAAAGTAGAAAGACTTAAGATTAATGACCTCAATTTCTACCTAAAGAACTGCATAATATAGAACAATTAAACCCAAAGTAATTTGATGAGAGACATAATAAAGAGCAGAAATGTCTAAAATAGATACAGAAGGTCAGTACAGAAAACAATTCAAAACCAAAGGCTTGTTCTTTGACAAGTTATGAGTAAAGTTGATAAAGTACTAGACAGAAGACAACAAATAACAGTGTTTGTTTTATGACAGAATATCACTACATACTGTCATACTGTACAGGTATTAAAAGAATAGTTAGGAAATATGAATAGCTATATAAATAAATTCAGCTACTTAGAGGACATGGGCAACGTCTTTGTAAAATGAACTGCAAAATTTCACTAAAGAAATAGTGTGAATAGTCTTTAAGTATTTTCCTTAAATTTTTTCTCATTCTGTTCAGCTATTTCTGTTGTTAAGAATTCTTTGAAGAAAACTACAGATCTAGATGACAGTAAAGATGAATTCTATGAATTCTAAGTAAAGCTCAAAATGGAGGAATTTTAGTTATGTTACTATAGATCTGTGCCCTTTTATTAGAGGGTAAAATACAGTGAGATAGTCCTTATTTAATCACTTCTTAGAGTTTAGTTATCTAGACTTCTATTGTTACACTTAGGAATTTTGAATAGAAGATCTTATTGAATAGAAAATAATGGTGATGATGGTAGATTTATTGATACATTGGTTCATTTATTGAAAAAAGGGGAACGTCTTTTTTAAATGAATTTTTCTTGGGTACTAATAGACATTACATTGTTTTGTGTGTAAATACTTTAGTCTTAATAGTGCACTACTTTACTAAATTGAGCATAGACAAACTTTTTTAATGTGAACAGATGCATTTACCATTATTCTCTGAAAGAATCATACTTCTTGGGATTTAGGATACATGAGAAGTCTGATTTTGAGAGGCATAGTACTTAATACATGTTCCTGACATTTCTTTCCAGAAATCAAATTAGTTTATTCACAACATGCAAGTTTTCACAACCCTGTTAAAATGAGTTTATTCTCTGAACTTGTACAGAAACCTACATATTGCTAAAATGTTATCAAAAGACCTTTTAAAAAGAGCCAAGAAATGAATTATATATTTAGGTTTATTCTTAATACTAGCAGCAGGAAGAGCACATTGTGAGCTAAATTGGGTAATTGAAGTTGGAATCAATACTACCTTTATACATAGATCATATACCAGAAGATAATTAAGAACTACATTAAGATATTTTTGAGGACCAATATGCTCCAAATATTTTTGTGTGGAGAAAAGCACACAGATATATAATATATAATCATATGAATTGACTTAATGTTACTTGAAAGTAAAATTTTTGAATATTATTTGCCACAGCTAAAAGGAAGTATGTACAAGTAACTTTTTTTTAACCTGTGATGGAAAATTTCAAAATTTCATTTGTTAAACAAGTTTATAGTAGTATAAAGCACTAAGGACTTTGTAAGGGCAATGGTCTGACTATCAGTGGAAATCTTCTAAACCTTGCTACTCAAAGTACATCTACTCCAGAATCCATACGCAACATCTGGTAATTTATTAGAAATGTTCACTTGCAGGTCTCATTCTACACCTACTGAATCAGAATCTATACTTTAATACTATATACAGGTGATTAATATGCACATTAAAATTTGAGTAGCAGTTAGTTTTTGTTGAAGTGTATTTTTTTTAAGAGTAGTGCTTTGTCTTCTTTCTGAAAACATATTTAGAAATTTTAACCCTATTGATTCTCACCTGTTTTTCATGCCACTGTTTAAATGTGTGTCTTAGACTCGTTATGTTTCAATTTATATCAATTTACAATCTTACTGGTAAATAAAAAGTGAAGAAAATTCTTGTAGTCACAGATTAACTTAACTGTGAAACACCTGTGTCTTTGGTGTTACTTGAATGTTAGACCAATATTTTTTTTGTATGTGTTTCACATAAAGAAGAAAGAAACTTTTATAGTAATTTAGTTGTATAATTAATATTTACTTCTGAAGTTTCTTTGAACTTTTCTGTCTGATGTAAATGTTGTTACGTATGGAAAAACAAAATGCTTTAACTTCTCTCGAACTAAAAGCAAAAGCTTGGGAAGAACCTAGGCTTTCCTGCACATATAAGATTTACCTAGCTACTGCTTTGAGCCAGTATCTTTGGAGAGTAGGCCTGCCTTGTCTGTGGCAATGCTTTCTGCTTGCTCAAAAAGTTCTGGGCTCATGGCCTAAGGCTCCTAGCCAGTAATGCAACCTTGAATTTACAGGTGTCATCTGGACCTCTATGGCCCCTATTGCACTCAGGGAGAATTGGCACAACTATGCTCATGATACTTGATGTGCCCATGAGTAAAAAGCCTTCTTTTTATACCCAGCAATCTCCTGCCTACTGCCAGTACTGACATATATTAACTTGCAAATAGAGTGAAATCGCAGTCCTTTCACAGTTTTTGAGAGTTGGTAGTTGAAATTTGATCAACCTAAGATATTGTTTAAATTTAAAATTCTCTGGTACAGATTAAAATTTTTATTGTAGCTATTTTTTTTCTCCCTTATATGCTTTTATATCTTCCCAAACTAATATGTCATCTCAATATAATTTATAAATAGGAAGTGAATGGAATATTTGTTTCAGTGACATGGGCTTTGCAATGCCGTGCAAATAAAGACAGTCATCTAAAATCTATAGATTGGTTTTCCTCTTTTCTCCTTGATTTCTTTTTCTGGAACAAAAAGTTGATTTGTGTGGATCATTTTCATCTATTTGTAATGACATATGTACTTGTCAGATGGTTTGCTGGAGATTGTAACTAACCAGTAGTAAAAATATAGAACAGTAATTATTTCTATGATTGGATAAAATTTGTGACTTTAGATACTTTAGAACTAAATTAATGCAGTACTTTATACCAAAACCTCTCTGATTTTAATTGCAATTTTGAAATAGCTAGCTCTCATATTCTGTTGAGTAAGTAAATTTAATTTTAATTAAAAAAATTTTTTTTCACCTCCAAGTTTGTGCTGATGTGCAGTTTGGCTTTCTTGGGTGTATGAAATTTGTGATATGCTTTACAGTGACAGTAAATATGTTAGATTTGTCATGCATGAATTATAGTGCTATTGGCTGATTCAATGCCAGTGAATCATTATATTTTACATGAGGTGATTTTAAACAGAAATAAACATAAAACAAGGTTATGTATTCATCAGTTGATGAAATGTAAGCAGATATTTTTGAGAGCTTATATTTTTGTATTTGCTAATTTGGTATCTTGGAATAGTCATAGAATGTAACTTCTGTGAGTAATGAGAATCAGTTGTATATTTTTTTTCTAGCTGTAGATTTTATTTTCATCCTCTTAACAAGTCTTTCAGAGAACAAAAGTTTCTAAATCTGACCAAGTTCAGTTTTTCGATTTGTATTTTATGGTCATAATTTTGGTGTCAAGTCGTATATCCTCAATATTTTCTCATGTTTTTTTCTTTAGGTTTTATGTTTCACATTGAAATTCATGGCTCCTTTTTTTACGCTGTAGTATTTTTATTTAATTTTCAAGACATCCAAATTACCTAGAAAGCATTTCATCAACTGCTTTGTCTGTCAGTCTGTCTTTGCTTTAGCAGTGGTGAGGTGAATACCACTTTCTCATAAAAAAGAAGCCCTGTGTTCTTTTTGGATTATGTTTTATATAAAGTGAAAAACTTAAGCTAAAGTTTAATTTTTTGCTTCACGGAGATTCAGTTGCTGTAGTGCCATCTTTTCTCTATTAAAGTGCTTTCTTAAAGTTCATTGGATGTATATGTGTGCATCTACTTTTGCATTTTCTTTATGTTCCATTTATGTAGTTTTGTGTTATTTTACCAATATTACATATATGGATTGCTTTACTGAAAATGCTGCAATCTAAAATTTTGTAGACTGATTCCTCCAATTTTATTTTTTTCAAAATTGTTTTATCTGTTATAAAATAATATCTATATTACTTCTTGACATTTATTTTTAAATTAAGTTCATTTTTAATTGATGTAATATCTGAACCATGTTTGAGTTGGTGGTAGGTGTTCAATGGTGATAACGTCTAGAGGATAGTGACATATATTTTAGAATTATCTTTCTGTGAAAACTCTTGCGTGAATTATAATAGGAATTACATCAACCTGCTGGTCAGTTTGTTGAGGCTTTCCATCTTTATGTTGTGTTACACAAACAAAGTATCTCTGTAGTTCTTTGTCTTTGATTACTTTCATTAACATTCTGTAATTTTCAGCGTTCAAGGCCTAGATATATTTTATTAATTTTGCATTCTGAATATATCATTTGAATGACTGTAGATGCTGTCTTTTTTATTTTAGCATTCATGTTTTCATTGACATATATAGAGAGAGAGAAATACAGTTTTTCTTAAATTTATCTAATATCCTGTGCTTCTTTTGCTTCTATGTAGTTGGTCTAGGATTTGATTTTTTCTTTATAATTGTTTCTTTTTTCTCTTAATTTTGCTGTAGACAGCTGTCATCTGTGTACATGCATATATCAGACCTGTATGTCTTTTATTTTCTTGTCCTATTGCAGTGGCTAAAACTTCCAGGACTATGTTGAATAAGATTGTAGGACATGCATGCAGGTCTTTGTCTTATTCCCAGTTTTACGGAGGTAGAATTTAATTTTTCAGCTTTCTTTATGATGTTAGCTGCAGTTTTTTGGGAGGTGCTCTCTATCAAGCTGACTGACCAAATTGATTATGTGACTACATTTCAGTTTCAGGAAGGAAGCATTTATTTTTGCTTTTGAAGTCCCAATAGCTAGAATTTTGTGTAGTAACTAACACTGAGTAATTGAAAAGCCCTAACAGCATTAAAAATTTACCACTCTTGCCACTAAGAAACCTATGGAAATATTGCTTAAAATGTTCAATTTAAGTGTTCCCCCGCTTTTGAAATCTCTTTGGCCTTCTGCTGTAATTGAGTATGCTTTCATGTATCTATCCACTTTTTGAAAATATGTGTAGGAATAACTATATGCTGGACCAGATCCTGCTGCCTACTTTTTAAAAAGTTTATTAGCTTTCCTAGATCCTACAAATCAGAATTTCACAAGTTTTTAAAAAAAAAATTATTTTTATTTTTTAGATACTAGATGAAATATTGTAATTTTAAGAATTGACATAGATTAAAGAAAAAGGAACACTTTCTGGGTAGTGGAAGGACTTCTGTGAAATGATTTCACTACTTTAGATATAGGGTCTCTGTTATTTAATAAAGTTATAATAGAATGCATTGATCAATTCATTGCTAATGTTTTGCTCATATATTACCAATAATGCGCTCTGAGTGAATTTACTTAATTTAGATATTTGATCTGCCCTTTCTAACCTTCGTCAACAGTTTACTGCTATGTGTGAGAACCCAAGATAAGCCTTAAACTTGGATTCTCTCTGAAGGTATAATGAGCTACCATCCTAGTCATTTGGCACATCACCCATGTTATTTTAGATTAAAAAAAAAAAGCCTTTCAGTGGAATGGGATTACTTACTTTAGCAGTTTTCTATGTTATAAAGTTTAATTGCAAGTTTAAATGAACAGAAGTAAATTTGTGCCCATATGGCATTAAAGTATGTTAACTTTAGGGGAGAGAAATAATATGAATAATGCTTAGAGATATTTTCCTGTGCCAGAAACAAAAGCATAACATTCTTAAAATTGTATTTTCACTGAAATGTACCTGTCTTAAAAAAGAATAATATGTTTTATACTATTTTTTTCTCTTTTCTTGGATCATGGGGACTTCTAAAAATAGAAAAAGATATTCAGCCTAGTAATAGTTTTACAAACATCACAGTAACTGGGCAAATAATTTATTGTAAATTTCCGAGATGTCTATTGATGTCATTAAACACAAGCATATTGTATTTCAGAATCATTTAGTCATCTTCAGTGTTACTGACATTTGGTGCATTAGTTCATGTTAAATGGAATATCTCTTTAAACTATTCTTGGCATTTCCTAGATTAGATGAATTATGAATTTGATTATTAAAATTAACCTTTTATGTTCATCTGGTATGTTGTTCTGAGCCAATGTCCTTTGGTACTCAATCTTTATCTTGCTATGTTCTGGGAAAAAACGTATTCAGGTAGATATTTAATGCAAAGTATATTTTGTTTGAACTGTACTTTGCAGTATATGTAATTTGTTTTTACATACAAATATTTTACAAATATATCTTGCATGAGCCAGAAGTAGAATGATTATATTCTAAGCCTGTGAATTTCTTTCCCTCCCCCTTCATTTCCTCAAAATTGATAAAGATTTTGGAAATAAAAGATTTAGGCTAAATATATATATATATATATATATATATTTGATTTCCAATATGTATGTTAATTGATATCCCTCCCTCCCATTTCCCATTTCAATACTCTCTAGGTTTTAAGAACATTTTGTTAAATTAGTTAAAAGGAAAAGAATCTAAAAAATCATCCTTGGCTATTATGTCATAGGCAGATGGGACTTCTCATTACACTCTTTATTTTATTCCTCTTCATGAGTTTGTCAGTTTTATATTTTTAATTTTTAAAAAGATTGTGCACACATTTCTTGAACCTCTTTTTCCTTTGGGGATGCATTCATGAGTTCACAAACATTCATATTCACATTTGTGAATATGCTTATGTATGTGTACAGATACATACTCTTGGGAATCTTTTTTGGCATTTGGGATGTTTGGTCAAACACAGGGGTCCTGATTGTTTTCTAGTATGGTATTGAATTTAGAATTCTGCAACTTCATTTTTTCAAAACAAATATTAGGTTCACTATAACAACATTGAAATTGGTAAGGAATGCCTTAACAATGGTATAAACCATTGACTTAATTAATTTTAGTGTGTTCTATGGTATGGAAATTTGTTTGGCCTGTTTTTATTTCTCAGATGAAATAATCTGAGGCAGAGATTAACTGATTGTATGATGTTATCAAATCTTGATTACAAGTTATGTATTTCCAGGGCGTTCCAAAAGAATTTTTTCTAGAACATTAAATAGGGAAGCCTGGTTTGTGAAAATATTTATAAGCATTAGGTTTCCTAAACCTAAGTTTAAATGTGGACTTTGAGTGTTGAATATATAGAATGTATTATGTGAAAAGACTGTATATTTTCACTGGGCTTAGATTTCTGAACTGTCTTATTGAATAGATTCCTTAAAGCCATATGGGGGTCCTTAGAAAAAAATTTGGTGTTCATGTAACCTCATATCCCATCTGACCCCTAGAAAAGTTTTTTCATTCTTTGTTAATGTTAACATCAACTGAGGAGCATCAAAACCAGTTTATCAGGAAAAAAATGTTTGCTGAAACTTGTTTTGGCTGAGCTTGATATTTTGGGACCTTGACAAGTTGCTCAAACAACGTATGTTTAGTGATGGTTGATTTTGTGGAAATAGTAAAGTAAAATATCGTGTGGGTATTGACAACTGGGAAGTGAAAACACGAGGCAGATCCATCTGGCACACAGAAAGAGGTGAAAGGTTTATTCAGGAATTATGTGGACTATGAAATAATAAAATGCTATTTTTTTGTTCACTTTTTATTACATCTTCTGAATGAGTTACCTGTCATTTCCTTTTCTACATCCTTGGTGAATGGACCCATGACTGGAACGTAGCAGACCCTCTTTGAGCAGTATACCTGACAGCAAGATTTAGGCTTCCGATGGGAGACTTAGGCAGTTAAGAATTATTTTTGTTTTACATTCATATAGGATGTTGCTAAGTATCTTAGATATAATTGTTTCTTTAAAAAGAATAAAAATTTGTTGTTTCAAATGAGGGATATTTTCAAGGCACTAGTTGTCTGAGTTCAAAGGATTAATAAAGTTCAGTGTCTGTAAAACAATTTATATAGATTGCCAAAATAGAAAATAATCTTTAAAATATTGTAATTTCATAACACTATTTGTCCATATTTATTCTATCATTTAAAAAGCCCAGAGTAATCTCTTACATCCTGAACTGTGAGTCCAGGGTGTCTTGCTTTCCTATCTCCTTTTATTTCTGAACTATTGCTTGTCTTTCTTAAATAAATGACTCTTTTAACCTAAAAAAAATTTTTTTAAAGCACATAGTATATCTTGGAGAAACAGTTAATGTACTTTTCCAGTAACTGAAACCTCATTTAATGCCCAGCCTGTGTAAGTATGTATGTGTACATGTTTGCGCTTGTATATATGTCTGTCTACATCAGTGTGATAAGAAAACTTAACATGAAGACAGGTTTTAAGTGCACAATTCAGTGTTGTTAACCATAGACACTGTGTAGTAATGGCAATCTCTAGAACTAATTAATCTTGCATACTTGGAACTATATACCTATTAAAAGTAACTTCCCGTTTGCCCCAACCCTGTCCCTGGGAAACACTATTTCAGCGTGTATCTTGGTGTTGATTGTTTTAGGCTCCCTGTATAAATACCATACAGTATTTATCCCTTTGTGATTGACTTATTTCACTAAGTATCATGCTTTACACATTTATCTGTGTTGATCCATATGCAGGATTTCCTTCTTTTTAAAGACTGAATAATATTCAATTATATGTACCTATCATATTTTCTTTGCCCATTCTTTTACTAATGGAAATTTAGGTTATTTATTTTTGCTATTGTAAATAATGGTCCAGTGAACATGACAGTGGGACATCTCTTTGAGATTGTGATTTTGATTCTTTTGGGTGTATCGCTAGAAGTGGAATTGCTAGATTATATATTGCTCTGTTTTTAATATTTAAAACCTCCATACTGATTTCCATAGCAGCTGAATCATTTTACTTTCTGTATTCTCATCAAGAGTGTTCAGAGATTCCCATTCTTGAATAACAGTGATTATCAAATAGCAGTATGCTTTTGGTGTACATATGTTTGACATGTATCTCATGGGCCCTTGTTTATTTTGTTTTTTATCCTTTCCAAATAATGTATAAAGGTGATTACTTGTGTTGATATTAAAGACATATGATATATGAACACTGATTTTCTGTTTTGAAGGTTTTTTTTTTATTATCTGTTGTCTTACCTGATTCTTACTGGTTTGTGTAGTCAGCCTCCTCCCAAGAGTTGTTGCATGGAATTTTCTGAGAACCTATTGTGTATTTAAAATTTTTAACTTTGTTGTCAAAACTGATGTCTTTGCAAAATTGCAAGTTGATTACATTTTAAAGGAATTTGTGAATACTTGTTTTATTAAAATAGCTCTATAATTCATAATTTTGAAGACTTATTTCCACTAGTGAATTTTAGGACTAAACAAAAGATTCTACAGTTGATGGTCTGAATATTTTACATCGTGTCTACAGTGCAAAAAGAACAACGAAAAATACATGGGGAATTTGGTTATGAACTAGCTTATCTATGGATTTAATTTGAATTCACTGAAGAGAGTGGACTTCCTAGATTCACGGCTAATGAGCCATTTCTCTTAAAGTATTCTGTCACTATGGAATTGCGTACAGTTAGAATTGACAGTTGGAAACGTGCTGAGATAGGGAAACTAAAAAACAGCTGTCTCTATGGGCAAATGGTACCAGCTGGTGAGGCTCTCCAAAGCAAAATATTTTATATAATAAAATAGGTTTCAGATATCACTGAAGATACATTTTATAAAGTTATTTTTAAAGTTTGTTTACTCTTAGAAAGCCAAAATACCTAGATTCTTTTTATTTGAAGAAATTTTGTGTTTTATTGACCAATGGATTTATTTAATGCATATTCATTAAACTAATATATGAACCTTGAGAACTGATTTTTTGAAATTATGTGGGAATTATTGGAAAACTGGTATTGCTTTTTATTGGTTTTAGAATTAAAAAAGTTTTTTCTTTTTAGGTCTTCTTGAATAAAGTATTTGTATAGTGTCTTGAATTATATTAAAAATAAATAAAAATAAATGGTTATGTTTTCATAAGCTGAGCTTTTAATTTTGGTGAATCTCATTTTTTTAGTATATCTGACTGATAAAAACTTTTAAAGTAGGATTCTACATTTTTTTTTTGACAGAATGGTGTTTGTTGACTTTCTATGTCTACATGCATGTATTTGAGTTCATTTAGTTTGTATATATGGAAAAACTGTAATTAATGTCTGTGTACAAAGAAAAAGGCAAAAAGTATATTTTACACACTTTAGTAGTTCTTCCTTTCACAAGAAAAACCTCAACTAGAAGTTAATAAATCTGAGTATATGATATATTTTTACTTATCTGCTCTACCTTCTCTATTGGTTTATTAACTGTACCTCTTTGTTTTACTTTATTAATGATTGCTGTGGCACTTTCTATAGGTATTTCTAACTTAACACAGTTTATCATCAAATAAAATTGTACCACTTCGCATTATCAAGTGAGGGCTACATAGAATTGACTTCCATTTTTTTATATCTGGGTTTCAATCTGGTCTCATTTTCTTTAGCACAAAGACAGTTTTGTAATATTTCTAGTAGCAGTCTGTTGGCAATTAATTTTGTGGCTTTTGTTTGCCTGGAGAGGTCTTTATTATTTTGCCTTCATTTATGAGAGATTCTTTTAATGTATGCAGAATTCCAGGCATTTTATTTTGACTTCCATAATTTCTTTTGAGAAATAGAAATTTCTTTCATCTTCTCTATAGAATGTGAAGTTTCATCTGCTGCTTTTGAGATTTGATTGGAGTTCTTTTCTTCATGGTTATCTTTATGTTGAGGTATTGGATGTATGGAATTGTATTTATATATTACCTGGAAAATCACCTGCCATTTTTTCAAATATTTTATCCTCCTCACTTGCTGTACTCAGTTATGTATGTATGTTCAGTTGCTTGTCATTGTCCCACAGGTCACCAAAACATTCATTTTTTCCCTCCAACTTTGAAATGCTTCTATTGCTGTATCTTAATGTTCTCTGATTTATCTTTCTGTAGTGTTTAATCTGCGGTTAAACCTATGCACTGAATTTTTATTGCAAATACTGTATGTTGTTTCTTAAGCAGTTCATATTTTGGTTCTTTTTTATCAATTTCTTTTCTCATTTTGTCTATCTTTTCCATCCAGTCTTGCACAGTTTTATAATAGCTGTTTTATGTGCTTGTTATTGTCTCTGTCACTTCTAGGTTAAGTTTTATTGACTTTTTTCCCTCCTACTTATGGATCACTTTTTCTTTTTCTATGAATGTCTAAACATAGTGACTTGTTTTGAATGTTGGATATTACAAATATATTGATGTCTAGATAGTGCTGCCTCATTTTAATGAACATCAAATTTTGTTTGTTAGCAATTAAGCTTATTGTGGAGCTTCATCTGTGGGTTTGCTAAGGTGAGTGTAGAGAAGTTAGTTCACTGGGGATAGTTTAGATTAGTGGTTACTTCTAAATCCTAAGTATTCTGTGAAACCTTTTCTCTTTGGGAGGTTTAAACTCAAATATCGCTGAGCCCTATAGAAGATAATAGAACTGTTCATCTTTAAATCTTATAGTAGGCTCCCCTTTTCCTCCCCAGTAGTTTTCTTTGTCTATGTTTTTGGAAGTACAGCTTAGTCAACTCAAAGTCTACCTTTCTGGAGCTCTTTTTCTACCTAACTCTATTATCTTTGATATTGTTCTTTGCAGATTTCAGTTGATTCCGTTTCCTGGAATTCCAGTCTTTCTGCTCAGTTCAGTAAAGCCATGGTTTCTGCTTAGGTTCCTCCTCGTGCTATAGTGCAGAAATTGCTTTTGTGCATTTTCTGAAGTGACTAAGGGACTCACTTCCTCTGTTTTCCTTCTCTGAGGTAACACATCTATACTGTCTGTTTACCATGGTCTTAAGACAGTTAATATATTTTATGCAATTATCATGAGGAGACAAATGTAAATATCAGCTATTACACTTTGGTTGGAAACAGAAATTTGTTATTTTCTTTCCTTAAATCTTGTAGGAGTGGAAGGATTGTGAACAACTGTTCTTTTCTCAGTGCAGTCATGATGAAAGAGTATCACATGACTTGACACCCCTCTTTGTTTTAATACTGGATCTCAGTAGACTACATAATTATGTTCAATAGAATTGTCCTGTTTTTGGCTGGGCATGGTGGTGTATGCCTGTAAGCAGCAACCTAAGAAGCTGCAGCCAGGGCTAGGGATCTCAGTTCGAGTGCCACTGGGGGCACATAGCAAGACTTGGTTCCAAAAAATATATAGCTGGGCGTGGTGGTGCACACCTATAATCCTAGCTACCTGGGAAGCTTGAGTCTGTGGTTCCCTGGGCAACATGAGCCTGTGGGTTCCACAGGCAAAAAAATAGCAAGACCTAGTCTAAAAAAAAAAAAAAAAACAAAAACAAAAACAAAAACAAATTGTCCTGTTTTCTAGCTTAAGACTTATTAAATTTTTAAAACTCTCCTTCTAGAAAGGTAAAGTGGTGAATAGTGTCATTTTTACTCCTACTGTCATTGCAGGGAATAGTTACCTTGTTTTGAAAAAGAAAAAGGAAGCATAGTGTTAATCTATAATATTATTGCCAGTATTGTATCAGTTTTACAAATTACCTGAAGCTTTCGGAGGGTATAGCAATCAACTCTGAAGTTATCAATCTGTTTTCTTCTTCTTCTTTTTTTTTTTTTAACCACAGTATGGTCTTCCTTATGTGAGACTTTTCCCTATGTTAAATAATTTATGGGAAATAAATATAGGAAATAAATTATAATTTCATGTACAATATCTGATTTATAACCTGTTTCTTTTTATGGCTTATTAATACCTCTTAGTAAGGCTTTTATTTTTATGTATTTATCAGCGTTACGTGTTGTGAACTATCATCTGTTTCGTAGAGTAAGCTAGAATAATTGGCACATTCAAACATGTCTATTTAATTTTGAGATAATTTTTATTAATGCCTATTTTGATTTTTTTTAAGTTTAAGATTATTTCTTGTCTGCCACCTCTAAGACTCAAATATTTTTGCTGTACTTTAGTGCAGCAAGAAGGATGGCAAGTTGCCGTGGTATAAAGGTAAATTATGATGTCTTGCAAAGGAGAAAGGAACTGTACTGAAGGAGTCAAGAGTAGGTCTTGTGTTTTCTGAAGTACTGCTTCAGATAATGCCAAATAATTTCTTTGTTTTGACTCTTCTTGGAAATGTCAGAGTATAAACTGCAAATAATGTTTATTTTCAAAAAGTAAGAAGGTCAAAATGATTATGAGAAGCTAGTGTGATTCTTTATCCAGATTTCTGGTATGTAATGGTGTTGTCCTGAGAGCCTGATTTCAGGAACCAAGGAAACTTCCTCTGTGTTTTTGAAACATGGGTATTGGTATTATTAAAAGAAACAGGAAAAGCAAGGCTGCAGTGTTTTGTATCAGATCATTTGAATGTGATTATATTTAATATAATAAAGCTAAAATCATATAAATTCATATAGCTAGGAAGTGGTTTTAAGCAGTGCTTTGTATAGTGTATGTCCATCTTAGGAACAGAGCAGGCCATTTTTCACTTTTGGACCAGGACAATAT
>PVHY01012448.1:0-44478 GCA_004024945.1 Uropsilus gracilis | reverse complement strand
CGGGACTCGAACCGCGATCCCTGGCCCCGGCCGCTTCATAGGCTGAAGCTTACAAGCACGAGCCACCGTGCCCGGCTTATTTTTTAAATTTTCATTCCCCCCATCTCTTCCCCAACAAGTCCCCTCCTCCCCCCACCTCCAGTCACTCTAGATCCTCTCTGGCTGCCACTTGTTGGTCAATGATTAGCCCATTGGTTTCTTCATTTTCTTTTCTGGGGCAGTGTCTTTTCCTGGGTGAAGCCCCACATTCCTGGGATACCACAGATCAAGCTGTCCAAACCTCTAGGAATAACCTTGTGGCAGGTGGTCTGTCTGCGCTTCTGGGAGACCTTCTGCAGGACGGGTGTGTGGAGTGGAGAGGTTCTCCAGGCTTCTTTGTTGTGGCTTTTCCTGTGGTGGACTGTCTTTTTTTCCCCAGACTCATGTTCACTGGTATCAGTGCCTCCTTGTCCTTACTGGCTGTCTCTTCCATTCATTCTGATGTCTGTACCTTGGTGCTGCTTCTTAGCCTTATAGTTCTGGCATCTGGCCTTGGGAGCTCATCTCCCAACCACTGCAGCGGGGAAGTTCCCCAGTGGGGACAGACCTCAGCAGATTGTTGTGCTGGCTCATCTCCTTTCTGATGGGGCCACTGCCACCTCTCTGGCTTTCTTCCCCCTTTGGGAAAGGAGGGCTCCTCACTCATGCTGGTAGTGTTTCTGAACCAGGAGTTTAGCTCCCAGCACTGGAAATGTAGGTGTTACTCCATGACATGACTTCACTCAAGTTGGTCTCACAGCCTTGTATCCCGAAGTTCTGACCATGCTCTTTTTGGCCAGGAGATAGGTGTGTCCAGGACCTTTATTTCCCTCTCTCCTCTAGTACAATTTCAACTGGATTGTTTTTTTCTTGTTCCTAATGAGGTCTGACTGAGATGGGTGTGAACCAGAGGGGGATACCCCACCCCGCTGCCCAAGTGTGCCTGGGGACCCCGAGGCCTCTCATAGATTGTGAGCCTACAAGAGAGCTGCCCTCCCCCCAACCCCACCCCCCAAAGCCATAGGGGCAAGGGGCAGAGCTGTGAGGCAGTGGTGGGGCCCCCAGGTTTCCCCAGTGACCCCTGAAGCAGGCCTCACCTGCTTCCAAGGCCTTCCCCTCATGGTTTTTTAGCCTACAGTCCAAGCATTGTTCTTCAGGTTTCCCTTGGTGAATGTGGAACACTGTACTCATAACCCACAGAAGTAATACAAGCTGTAATGGTACAACTACCGCAGAGTACAAGTAAGCCCGGCCCGCTGAGGTATTAGGGCACACCAACCTGGGGCCCAAAGATAAAAGTTCCCGGCACCACAGATCACCATCTCTTGCCACTGGAGGCCCAGCTGCGTGTAAGGGAAACCACTTTGTTCCACTCACGATTGTCCACTATCACACCCCAACAACTATTTGGCTTCTTCACTGGACACACATGTGAATTATACGGAAGTGGGCAGCACCCACGATGCCCACTTTCTTCAGCTCTACTACTGTGTCTGTTGTCTCTTTCCAGGTTCTTGGCAACTGATACCGTTTAGTAGTGGTCACTGGCCCAGGGACAGGCAGTTGCATGGGCAGATACTCAGCATGTCCGAGCAACACCACAGTGTCCTTAGGGAAAACTCTGGCTGTGATCTGCAGTCACGAGCCAAGTAGCACATCCACCCCCGTATGTAGTTGGAGATGGGTGATACACTATACTACTTTGGGGTGACCACCCATCCCCAGGGGTCATTCACTGCTTTCACCTTGGCACTCTGATCTCCATGACCATCTGTGTAACAAGCAGACCCCTGAAACTTCTCTGGGTTCCCGTATAACACAGGACACTCTGCCTGTCTCTACTAAAGCCAAAACCCATTGTCCAGGGCTTGGGGACCAGTGGACAGCAAGCTCCCCTGTGGCCTCTGGTCCCTGCCCATCCAAGTGAGTGCCACCGCTCATTGGCAGCCACCTGTCAGTGAATTCCCAGGTCTCAGAGCCTTCCTATCTGTCTGCACCAAAGCGTCCTGCCTTTACCACTTGTTCTGCATCCATCCCAATTCAGGTAGATTCACCATTGGTTCTGGCAGCTAAAGAAGAGTGTTGGAGCCCTTGGCATCATCATCATCATCACAGGATTTTCAGTAGTAAATAGGGGAAGCCAGCTAGCAAGGGAACAGCCCCTTGAGGTTCTCCCCTCCCCACCGTGATGCTGCCCTTTATCGCCTCCCTCTTAAGCCCAGGTGTACCCACTTAGATGTGCACATACCCATAGGCCATGTATGATAAAAACAAATGCTGGCAGCAGTGGAGAAAAAGCAACCCTTTCATACTGTTGATGGGGATTAGACTGATCCAGCCCCTCTGGAGAGAAGTTTGGCAATTCCTAAAAACACTTAAACTGGATCTACTACATGTCCCAGCAATTCCACTCCTAGGTTATCTACCCAAACAACACAAAAACCATTTGAAAGGAAATCTGCGGAAATCTGCACACTTAGGTTTATAGCAATAGTACAATAGGTACGAAAAACTTAAATGCCCAAGAACAGATGAATGGGTCAAGATGATTTGATTTTATCACAATTAGATATACAAAGTTATAAAAAAGTTAAATTCCCATGGCTAATTTCTGGTCACGAACTTGTAAAGACCTAAAACACCTCTAGTATAGTCATTCACGGATAATCTTTCTAACCTGCTTACCCCATTTTAGGTGGCTAGTCCATCCCTGCAGCTCAGGGTGCAAACAGGACAATGGTGCAGCATTCAGACAGGTTAAGCCTCAAGAACATTGCTTCCCTTGCACTTGTCTCAGAAGATCCTCAAGATTGAATACACAAACAAGTAACCAAAAAAGAGGGATACAGTAATACAGAATACCCCAACACTAAGCAAGGAAGTATATCAGACACTAGAAGGTGAAAAGAATCCAGAATGAAGCTGGGTACTAGGTTTGTAAAGTGTAAGCAGAGCAGTCAAGGTAAAAGGCCTTAGAAGAGATTTAAAAAAAAGATGACATGAACCACCTGACATGAACAAACTTTCTGAAAGGACATTTTGACAACTGAAATTTTGTGGTGGGGTGGTATTTAATAATTAGCTCAAGGACAACATGAGTACAGGAAACAAAAATAACTGCAGCACACATCAGTGTTCCTCAGACTTGAATGTGCACTAGAATCACTTGGGAATGTTGTTAAACATCTGTCATGCACATTCCCAGAGGGCTATTTTGCACATATCACCCTAACGTTTACTCATAATATAACAACTTAGATATCTGACTTATGTTCATCACTGTAAAATGTACTAACAATTTATACAGGAATTTGAATACTTCTTCCTGCACATCAGTGAACCACCCTCAGTCTCATCATTTGAAGCACTGAAACTCTGGATTTTGTGACCAACTGGAATTGTCTGATCTCAAGCAATAAAAACTTTAATGAGATTTACTTGAGAATGAGGTAGCTCACAGAATTCACAGAGCTAACACAGGCCTCAGGAATCCAATCTGTAGACTACTAGATATCTTTGCTCCCATCACCACTTATACTTTTGTGTCTACTTCAGATTTCAATTCCTGACAAGCTTATGGGATCAGAGAAGGCAACTCTACAAGTGAAGTTCAGTACCAAAATCACAGAGCTGGGTAGGGATTTCAGTGAATTTTCATACAAAATCAGCACTTTCAGAATAGTTCCCTGAAACAAAGGGACTAAATCCAATTTAGTTTCTTGAAAAAGTGTACCTCAAGAAGCTAACACATCAGTAATTTTAGAATTTCAATGAAAATAATCTACAAAAATAAGCAAATCTAAAGCCTAAACTCCTATGGTACTTTCTATATGTCAAAAAACTAGTGACTGCACAACTTGATTACAGAAACTGATTAAATGTTGGCCGCCAGACGCAAGGTACAAGAAATGAATTGAGGAAAAGAGATTGCCTAGCCACAGACAGGAGTTAGAAGGAGGTATGAACTATGAGACAACTTTATTAACAAAAGGGGTATTTATAGGGACACAGGGTGAGGGCCTGTTGAATTTCAAAGAAGACAGACAAACCTGAGAGACAATTAACATTTTAAAGTTTAAGAGTAATTGAGGAAGGGGAAGTGTAGGCAGATGGTTGCTATCTCTGATTTTGGGAGGGCCAGTGGAGCCACTGCATTCTCAGAAGGTCATTTTAGTAAACCAGTCCCAAGTTTTTTAAGGATGGTTAACAAAAGAGGTTTTCCTTATCTCATCTAAAATGACCCTTCTGGTTTGCAAATGGCGCACAGCAATTAAAAACCATGATCTATAAAAATTCGTAGTCTTGCAAGAGGATCTAACAACTTTCTTCTAGTTTAGGTTTATACTAATCCTGCATTAGTCATTTTATTCTCTTAACTCCTCTACTGACATCAATTAGTTCACAAGGAGAGACTACAAAAGTGAGTTTCAAATTTATTTAATTAACTTAAAAGGTGAACAAAGCATATGATTAAAATCTTATCAAACTCCATCTGAAATATGTTTACATATGGGACAAACAGATGCAGGATTTGAGTTCATGTTCATTTAAAAATATGCTTCTTTCACAAGAACTCTGTTGAAAGGGAACTGACATCATTTACACAGTCAGAGAGCTAGATGCGAACTTCAAATGTAGATGTCATTGCTGACACTTCATGCTGAAGTTGGGAGGCACAAATACTCATCCTTCAGTAAAATGATGGAAACAAAAGACAATTCAGCTCATGTTGTTCCCAGTGTGTCATGTACCAGCGCTCGGACCCATCACTTCTTTTTCTTTCCTTTCCCTTTCTTACTGCCCTCTCCTTGCTGCAGAGTCTGGTCACCACCTCCTGTTTTCTGTGTCCTTGTTTTTAGTTTAGGGATCATTTCTGCCGCATACAACATCACTGACTTACCTAGGAACCAGAAGTCAGCATTAGTATTTAAAAGAACAGAATCAAAACTTAGAACATTAAATACAAAACAAAAATATTGGTCTTAGTTGAAAATTGAACCTGCCCTGAATATCAAAGGAGAACACACCTCCAAGCTGGAAACAAGAGCCAGAATATCGTCATACCTTAAGTTACAGAAACACCGGGCGTCTCAATACTCTTAACAGAAACCCAGGGGCACTAATATACAACAGATTTTGCTCAAATGCTCGTATAACTTAAGTATGCAGGCAGCCTGCCCTGTGCCAACCATCTCTTCTAGCTCTAGTAGCTCTCTTCCTTACCCCAAAACACCCTGCTCTTGGCTCTTCTCTTGATACTTTGTTTTCTTAATAGAAACAGGAAATACATCTTTTCAACTATAATTTCTACTTTATTTTTTTTATATAAATCAAATTTTTAACTCAAAAATCTTTTAATTAAAAAAATATTAAATTGTCAAAATAACCAATTGTCTGTTAGGGGTTTCTGTGTCAAGAAATAAATTAGTGACTTTATTTTTTTAAATGTAATTGTTTTATGACACTCAGAAAAGAATAATATGCTCACTTTTCCAATACTCAGGTTAGTATTTTAGAACACAGATGTCAGTTTTGTTGATTACGACTTTTTAAGAAATAAAAAATATCAATTATAATGTTATAGTCTTTCCTGATCATCTCTTCCTTCCCCATCTGCACTCCATACTCCCTGCACATCACTTATGACTTAAGACTGGATGTTTTCTTCTAACCACTGCAAAGGCTATATACACATATATATATAAAATACAAAATGTGTATATAAAATATAAAATGTGTATATAAAATACCAATGAAGAATCATATATATACATCTATAGTAATATTTTACTATACAATATACTAAACAATGTAATACTATACAATCTCTCCTGTACACATATATATTGAAAAACTCAATATGGCTTTTTAAATTTATTAATGATAGAAATTACTAACAGACCTCATAAAGTTCTCTAGAATCTGAAATGGCAATTAACATCTAACCATTTAATAATTTTATATACCTAAGCTGGGAGCAAAGATGCATTTCAAGCAGTTTAATAAGCAGTCACAGGACTTCTGAGAGGTGATTAAGTTTATAGCCATCCCAAAGAGGCTCATAAAGAAATGTATCTGTTTTGATCTCTAAAGAATGTAAATTAAGATTTTAACCTTTCAAAATGTATATTTTGCAACCTTGTTTTGCAGTACAGAGGAATAATCCAGCCCCCAAATGGTTTGTTAATTAAGAAAAGCTTACGTGATGGGAACTGCACAAGACAGAGGCTACCATCTTCCTGCTTAAGCTGCACACGGACTCTGCCCCTGTACTGAACGTCACGATTCCATTCTCTAGAATACAGCTTATTTTTCTAACAACAAAAAAAAAAGTTTTAAGAAAGTTCAAAGATACTGTCAATAAAATGCACATAGAAAGTAGTGCAGAAAGAACCTCACCTTACCTCAAGAAATACATTAAGTCCAACTGCTGAACATACATCTTGAATCTCTGTAGCTGTAGGGTTTTCAACAGCCTGAACAGTTAAAATAAAAATATTACAGCTTACAGTGGTTACCACTACACTATGTAAATTAATTAAAATATGCCAAAACACATGCCAAATCTGTAGGCTTTCTTTTTCACTAGCTACAGTTGTTTTAACTGTAATTTAAAAAATTTCTGGGAATAGCACTGATTCATAATTGTGTGCCCACTCCCTCCCAACAGAACCTAAGTTTCACAAGGGCAGCAACTTTCATTCACCAGTATATTTACCAGTACCTGGCATGCTTCCTGTAAAACAGATTCTCAAGGAACACTGGTTAAACAGACAAACACTGTAAAAAACTATCTGGAAGTATCTACTAGAGCCAAACACTTGCATTTCTTATGGGCCTGCAATTCCACTTTCACTTATATCAATAAAAACTAATAGGACAACAAATACATCAAAAAGGGAATGTATATTCGTTCAATAAAATGCTACAGAGTGCTGGTTTTCAGCAAGGCAATTTTGTCCTGAACTGACACTGGCAAGGTGTGGATACATTTCTGACTGTCATAAGCTGGGTAAGGCAGGATGCTGGCAACCAGTGGGTAGAGGTCATAAATGCTTCCAAAGAACCCAAAATGTACAAGATAACTCAACAAAGTCAGCTGGCTCAAAGCATCAGTGGTGTTGGTAATGAGAAATCCTGTGACAGAGCAGTGAGAAATATACAGCACACTAAAGTGCGTTGAAATCACATATGCTTAAAGTTCAGAAAGACAAAGTACATAGTATTTCAAAAAAATCTTAAAAACACCTTTTAAAAAATTCGAAAGTAAGCAAAAGTAACAAATGATGTTCCAACATTTATTATTGTCAGGAAAATTACTTTTTAATTTGAGCACATATCCAGACAACAGTGACCACAGAGGACTGAAAGAAATCTTGGGTGCTAGCAGTTTTTTTTAAAGTTGGGTGATGACCCATGCATACTTACTTTTTGAAAAATTAATCAAAATATACACTAAAGATTTTTTTAAAGCAAGATTTATGTATCTGTATGTATACTTTACATCTAATACCAATTCAATTACTCTCTGAACTATGAGAATTTGCTACCAGAGGCCTGTCACAGAGGCTGGATCTCAAGTATTTGAGTCACTACTTTAGCATCTTCTCTTTACTCTCAGGCAGCAGATTAGATTTTCCTTCACATTTTTATGCAGCATAATGGGAACTATAAAAACACAAAATAACAAATTCCTGTTTCAGGTAAAATTACCTTAAATCTGCTGTTAAATGTAAATGACTTAAAAACTAGAATGTGAGATGGTTTCACACATGGAAAACAGAGAAACTGAACAAAGAGTCAGGAAAAAGATAAAACCTGTACAAGGTGACCACAGAGCTGAGGCACACAGCAAGGAAGGGGAAGGTAAAGGTATCAAAACAGGCAGGAAGAAGGCCGGGCATGGTGGCACATGCCTGTAGGAGGCAGCCTAGGAAGCCACCGCTGGGGCCTGGGATCGTGGTTCGAGTTGCGCTGGGGGCACGTAGCAAGACCTAGTTCCCCAAAAAATATAACTGGGTGCGTGCCTATAATCCTAGCTACCTGGGAAGCAGAGGCTGGGGATTGCTTGAACCTGTGGTTCCATGGGCAAAAATAGCGATACCTAGTCTCAAAAAAAAAAAAAAAAAGGCGAAAGAGCACAAGGGTCTGTGGTGATGGATCACAGGTGCGATGGAAGTGGGAGAACCACATCTGAGGGAGAAAGCAGACACTACAAAAATGAAGAATGTTGTAAGAAAATAAATTTAATTAAAAAACAAACAAACCCCAAGCCTAGAGTATGACATCAATTTTGAAAATAAAAACAGTTCTACAAAGGCCCTTCAGTTGATTATTAGGCACTTTCCAAACTTAAGCCACCATACTTAAGTGCTCCCCAAACTTCAGAGGTAGGCACTTCCACAAAGTCCAGTCCTTTCTCCAGCATCTTCTCTTCTTTTCTCTCCAATGTTCCGCATTGCTCCACTTCTCCAAGGTGCTTCAAACTTCTTTGTTTGCTTATGCACAAATCAGCTTTCCAATCCCTGGCCATCTCCAGGTACCAGCTTTCCATGTCAACCTTGCTACAGTGCCACACTCTCCACACTGGCCCTCTTCTGCTGGCCACTATGGTTCCTTGTCACTTTCAGCTCACTCTTCCAGGGGGCTTCTGCCCAGCTTGGTCACTTGGGCTTGGTCACTTGGGCTGCTTTTTACCCACATGCCATTCTCTTCTCTCCATTCCCCAAAAGTTCTCTCCCTCTCTCTCTCAAAAGTTCTCTCTCTCTTTCTCATCTTTGCTCCTTGCCTTTTTATCCCCCCTGTTTCTGGTCCAACTTCTTGTTCCAACTCCCTCTTCTGGCAGTTTAGCTGTCACACCCTCCGAGGGAGAGGGGTCAGGGCCAACTGCCACAACCCAAGAGTGGGGAGGGGCACCCAGTTTCAAGTTGACTATCACAGCACACAAGGGGAAATCCTATCTTTTAAAACTGTAACCTTACTTTTAGAAAGCATTCACTTTAAAATAACCGTACCCCTCTCAAAAAGAAAAAAAAGATAATGGAACTATAAATATGAAACATGTGAATTTTCTGCAAATCTTGTTTAAAAATTCCACTGCATTCTGGATATTATAAAGATGCCATGTTAGCGGCTTTCTTTATCAAAGGGAAGACTGTCAAAGCCTTGATTTAAACGTGGACATCCTAAATTCCCCACCCCTGTCTTTCAGTTTCACAAAGTACTCCTTGGAAAAATTCCTATAGCTGCGACTTTGTGTCTTTTCTGGCTTCACCATCACTGCTCTTAGGGGCAGCTCTCCTCAGCACCCCAAATTAATGAAACTGAACGAAGCTGTGCGTCCCCGCAGCTGAGCCCTGTGCCACGGACTCACCTTACTTATGGGGATGCGCCTCCCCTCCGCGATGGTCTTCTTGTTGTTCAAGTAGGCGGGATAGATGCAAACGAACCTGCGGGAGGGAAAGCACAGCTGGAACCATTAGAACTGTCTTCCAAAACCCATTCATTCCCCATCACCACGATCACTAACACGACGATACTATCAGCTGCTTAACATCTTTTTTTCCTTTGTATGATCTCTTTTACTTAACATACTTATTTACTTTGAGGCTAGTTCTCGCTATGCTGCTTGGGGTACCCCGGGCTCACGCGATCCTCAGCCTCCCAGGTAGCTGGAATTACAGGCGCGCGCCACCGCGCCCGGCCCACTTCACATACTTTAAACGGAAATGTCAATTCAGGCCCTGCGATGGGAAAGTCACCACTTGCTAAGAAAAGGTGACCACACAAGTCGCGTCTGGTGGCTAGCGCCGCGGGCAGGAGTCGTCGCGAGCGAGGCCCATTCTCCAAGCAGAAAGCGCAGCGACACAGACCTTGGGGAAGCACTTTTCCCCAAGCCTCTAAAGGCGCACATACCACAGACACCGAACACGGACCTCCCGCCTTGCGAGGCGGCCCCGCCACTCCGCACCCAAGTCCTTTTGTCTCACAGACTAGGACAAACCGGGCCACCAGCTAGAGGCACTTCGGGGCCCCCCGCAGGCAGGCGCGCCAGGCCGCGGGAGTCCCGGGGCGCGACCCCCCTCACCCACCTGTCCTGGTCGGCCGGGGAGCGCGCCGACGCGCAGGCCATCCTCCTGGCCGCAGCGGGCGCGCCGGACGCGGACGTGGGGACAGACCAGCCGGGCCCCCGCGATGGACGGCCCAGACCACCCTGCTTCCGGGGGAAGTCCCGCTTACAGCGGAAGTCCCGCCCGCGGCGCTGCGACGTCACCGGCGCTCCTCCGCGCCGCCGCCTGTCGCTCGGCGCCCGTCTCTGGTTTCTGACGTGGCGTTGGGCCCGCTCTCGGAAAGAGGAAACCGATCCCGCCCCTTTCCAGGTCTCGTAGGCGAGCGCGACTCGGGGGCGCGCGCCCTGAAACCGAGACCGGGTTTAACCAACTCAGCCGAGTCAGGCCTGGGCAGAGCCGGGATTCTGGTCCGGGCCGCTTTGGGGCCGAAAGGAAATGCCCTTTGTCTCTGAGCGTCACTAGCACCCGGGCCTGTTGCTTTCTTTTAATTTGGCAATGTCGGCCTTTATGGTGATGGCACTAGAAATGCTGGCCTTGTGGTGCGTAAAAACGTTAGAAATTAGACTGTGCACTTTATTTTTATTTATTTTATTATATATGTGTGCATAACATCATTGTGTACCCCGGGGTGTTCCCATTTCTTACATTAAGCATCTTTTGTGCCCTCTGCCTCCCCCCTTTTTCTTCCCCCTCACCCTCTCTTGCTCTATGGTTGCAATTCTGTTGGTTGTTTCTAATTTTTCTTATTCATTTGTGTTTTCCTATATCCTTCATATGAGTGAGAACATCCCATATTTCTTTCTTTCTGGCTTATTTCTACTTCTATGAGTCCTAGCTCCATCCATGTTGCTTCAGATTGTTATCGGGGGGATAGGGACACCCCCGTTTAAATTCCTCCTTCCTATGGGTTCTCCCGCCTGCGTGCAGCAGCTGCTCAGATATCAACCTTAACAACCAGGATAGACAAGAGATTTATTTACAGATACGGAAAAAAAAAACAAACCGAAAGAGTCCACACCCTCACAAATGTTCCAAACGAATAGAGCCCCCACTTCTGCTCCTCAAGGAGCTTCGTGGGGTTTACCTCAGTCTTAGGGCACTTCTGGTTGGAAATGCCAGGACCTTGACTCCCAATCCTGTCGTTCCAGTTGGTACCAGATGAATCCAACCAACACAGGTGGGGCTCAGATGGTCTCCCAAAGGCAGGCCTGTCCTAGTGTCACCGTGGCTCTGCACTTCACCCGGGTCATCTCTCCCCCACCTTCACACAAGTCTTGCTCCTCAGGATCCAAGTGCTGGGGAGGTGAGGAAGCTCCAGAGGACCCAGCTGGGTCCTTCTTCTGAGGCCCCAAACCTCCGTGCCTGATGCCAATCTCCAGGCTCTTGCTCTCACTCCACTCTCCATGCTCCTCTCCAAAATTGTATATATCTCTCCCCACTCCACCTTCCTTCTTTTTATCCTTCTCCCTGCTTCCCATTCATCATCCCACCTTGGTGTGTTACCTCCCTTTGCCCTCTGGGCCTGTCTTGACCTCAGGACCCTACATTACATAATCCCAAGTCTGCCCAGGTAATCACTTTACTCTAAAAGGGAAACTGGCCTCAGGCTAGTCTTAGTCTCTGTCTTTCAGATGCAGATGACTGCAATGCCCACATTCCTTTCTCAATGAAAAGAACTGGGTTCATCTTTGGGTCCAGGGTTCATCTTTGGGTCCCGGCTTCAAGATGACGTTTGTCCTCTTTGATTGATGCGTAATATTCCATCGTGTACATATACCACATTTTTTTCAGCTATCATCAGTTTGGGGGCATTTGAGTTGTTTCCACATCTTGGCAATTGTGAACAGAGCTGTAATAAACAGCGTTCATGTGTCCTTTTGAGTTAGTGTTTTCATGTTCTCTGGGTAGATCTCCAGTAGTGGGATTGCTGAGTTGAATGGTAATTCAACTTTCTAGAATATCCTCTTTAAACTTCTGAAGAACATCTTCATTTCCTGAACTTGGGTGTCTGCATATCTTAAGTGAATAGCAAAGTGCACTTTCTGTCTACAAGTAGGCACGATTTAATTCCTATTTCAGTAATGGCTTTTGTTTATTGTGACCCCAAAGAGTGGGTCTTTTGCCCAGCAGAGAAAGGACCCATCAGAGAACACCAAATGTAGTTAGAATAGGCAAGGTATATTAGAGCTTATGCTCAGGTACAAGGGTGATGGGGACATCTCGATGGGGACAAACACCAGAGCTGGCCAGCCTAGCAGGTTCTTTGTCAATTCCAGCAACAGAAGAATTGTGGAGCTTTAGGAGCATCTGATAAGCCTTTTTTTTTTTTTTTTTTTTTTTTTTTTTTTTTTTTTTTTTTTTTTTTTTTTTTTTTTTTTTTTTTTTTTTTTTTTTTTTTTTTTTTTTTTTTTTTTTTTAAGACTAGGTCTCGCTATTTTTGCCCATGGAACTGCAGGCTCACATTGCCAGGGGTACCACGGACTCAAGCAATCCCCAGCCTCAGTTTCCCAGGTAGCTGGAATTACAGGTGTGCGCCACTACACCCAGCTATTTTTTGGGACTGGGTCACATTGTGTTGCCACGAGCGGCACTCGAACCGCGATCCCTAGCCCCAGCCTCTTCATAGACTGAAGCTCACAGGCATGAGCCACCGTGCCAGGCTTGATAAGCCTTAATGTTGAAAGGGGGCAGGCCTGCAGAGGCAGAGAGACTGACTAACAAATGAATGGTCTCAGCCCTTTTACATTGTTAAATTCCCAGTCACACAGCTGTTATGTTTGTGAGTGCAATTGCATTGCCACAGAAAGGTAGAAAACACAACTGACACCTTTGAAGATTATAGGTGGTCCATGGTTTGGAAGGCGAAAAAGAACCCGATTTTAATTGATTTTCCTTACAGGTGTTTGATAAATCTCTTGTAAACCAGTTATGGAAGGTTCTAGGAATCTAAGGTGATGTCAGAAAAGATAAGCCAGAGGTGGGGGCAAAGAGAATAAGTGGTTTTAGAAGACCAACCCAACCTGATCCCACAATAATTCCATTCCATTCAAGAACACTACAAAAGAACACTCCTTGTTTTTTAAGTCACACTGTGGGCTTCCATTCCCAGGCATTTTAAGAGATGTCTGTCTCTATGCAGGCATCTTTCTCTTTTTATCTTGAGTCAACTCACCATGTACTGATAAATGAGAAAATTCTCAGAGGCTGGAGTGCTTGTTTTGGAGGTTGGAGGTAATACTCCCTGGCTTAAATCCACCCTCAGGGTGCCTATCCTAGAGTCTGATTGAACCATCCTTCATTTCCATAGTTGATTAGACCACCACACCTATTGCCAACTCCTGCCTAGTATCACATGTAGTTAAGTCTCCATCTTCTGTTGGTAATTACAAGGATATTTGCTTAATTTTGTGACATATTTCAGAATAATCAGAATTGGCTGATGTCATAACAACATACTAGGTTGTAAGAATCCCATATATTTTAGAACACTTTTATCAATTAAGATGTGTGCTGAAAAAGTGAGGTTTTTTTTTTTTTAGAGACTAGACCTCACTATGTTGCCTGGGTAATCCCAAACCCACGGACTCAAGAGATCCCTGGCTTCCACCTCCCAAATAGCTGGGGTTACAGATATGCCTCTGCACTCGACTGGTGTGATTCTTTTTAAACAACATTTTCTATAAAGTTTTAATATGTTCAGATTGGCCCAAAAGGTTTCAGCATTTTTTCTAGAAAATAAAAAAAAAATCACTGAGACCTTATGACATCCCATATCTAGTTTACTGATCAAAAACTTACTATTTCAAATTTATGTATATAAATGTATATATATACATGTGCAATCAAATTAAAAATAGAAATTATATTAAAAACCTTTATAAGGGGGTGAAAATCTTTATAGTTATCAAAACTTGGAAATAACCAATTATTTCATTTCATTCAGTGTATAGATAAATGATGATTGTAAGGAAAATAAGATGTTTTTCACTTTCTACACAAAGGCCGGCCCATAGTCTTGAGATGTCAGCAAACAACAGATGGCCTTGCATTTTCAGCAGTGTATCCCTTGTGTGACATGGCCACTTAAGAGCATCAAGGGGGCTGGGAGAACAGCTGTCACTTGGCTTCTCTCAGAGGCCTCTCCCTTTCAGCCTGCTTGCTTGCCTGTGTGCATGGTGTTCCCTGTCTCAGAATAAAGGCACATTGACTATATATACATATAAAAAACTTACTATTTCAAGGAACTTTCTCACAGGCTTAATGAACATATACAGAATTTTTTTCACTTGCTTTTAATTTTTTTAGATTTCATACAACGTATGGTTGTTGATTGCCTTGAGAATTACCCCTGACCCCCACCCCTCTGGTCACTCTGCCTCCTTTCTCATTGTGATAGGAGCTGTGGTGAAACCAGCATGGTAATGCTGCATTAGGATGGCAGCCATTTGGGTGGAGACTTGGAGAAGGGAAGCCAAAGTTTCTCCTGAAAGGAACAGAGGGAAGGGATTTAAGAAGGAGCATGGCTGGAGAGAGAGGGAGAGAACGCTGGAGAAGGGAGAGAACAGAGAAGCAACAAGAAGGCTGGAGACCTGGGGAGCTGCTGTTGTCTTTTGTGTCAGCAGGGCAGGGAAGGAAGCCACCCTGTGGACTTTCATCCCCAGACCAGGCCAGTGAGGAGCCTGGGGAAGCATGTTGGAAAAATCTGTGACCTGCGTGAGCTAAAATGGAAACTTGGTACTTAGAAACTTGCTTCAACTTAGAAACAGAAAAGCCTGGAATTTGTCTGGAGACCTGAAGAGTACTCTGAGTACTGCTGTTTTCATCATGAGATGTCTGGAATGACTGCTGCTGTTGTTTCAAGAGAGTCTTGGTGGTTTTGGGCCACTTTAGAGTTAAAGCTGAAATAATGTTGCAGCTGTACCTTTGGAGGAGGATCAACAATGCCATCTTGGGGGGAGAAAAAAAAACAAAAACAAAACAATGCCATCTTGGTTTCTTCATGTGATTTGGAATCTTTCACTTTTGACTTGGAGGTGGAATGGTTGCCATTTTGTGGGCATATGTGACTGAAGGGTCCATGTGTAACTTTTGGACTAGAGACTGGAATATATGGTAAGATTACCAAAGGTGTTCCTTATACTCCCAGTGACTTTTGTCTAGTTTGTCTTTTTTTTTTTAATTCATTTTATTTATTTGTCACAACTGTCCATTAATTGATCTCTCCTCTTCCCTCCGTATCCCCCTCCGTATCCCCCCTCCAGTCACTCCATCTCCCATTTTTCTGTGATTTGTTGGTTGGTTAAGTTGATGTTCAGTTGTTGGTTGTTTGACCCGTTGTTCTCTTCCAATATCTGGTAAATGTGTTGTTTTTTTTTTTTACCCTGGGGCTTTCCCATTTCACTAACATTTGTTAACTATCCTGATCTTTTGTGCTCTTCACCTCCCCTACGTTCTTCCCCCTCCTCCTCTCTCACTCCATGGTTCAGTCCCATTGGTTGTTTTCATTTTTTCTTATTTGTTTGTTTTTCCCTATATCCATCACATAAGTGAGACCATCCTGTACTTCTTTTTTTCCTTTTGACTTATTTCTGCTAATATGAGTCTTTTAGTTCCATCCAGGTTGCTGCAAATGACATGTGTTTGTCCTCCTTGATGGATGCATAGTATTCCATTGTGCGTATGTACCACATTTTTTTTAGCCAATCATCTGTTGGGGGCATTTGGTTTGTTTCCAATTCTTTGCAACTGTAAACAGGGCTGCAATGAACATGCGCATACAGGTGTCCTTTTGGATTAATTGTTTTCATGTCCTCTGGGTAGATTCCTAGTAGTGGGATTACTGGGTCGAATGGTAAGTCCACTTTCAATTGTCTGAGGGTCCTCCACACAGTCTTCCAAAGTGGCTGGACCAGTTTGCACTTCTACCAGCAGTATGAGAGTTCTTTTTTCTCCACATCCACGCCAACGTTTGTTGTTGTCTGTTTTATTTATATGGGCCATTCTTACTGGTGTAAGATGGTATCTCAGTGTGGTTTTAATTTGCATTTCCCTGATTATTAGTGATGTGGAGCATTTTTTCATATGCCTATTTGCCATCTGTATCTCCTCTTTGGTGAAGTGTCTTTTTAGTTCTTCTCCCCATTTTTTGGTGGGTTTTTTGCTTTGTTTTTGTTGAACTGTAGGAGCTCTTTGTGGATCTTTGTTATCAGACCCTTGTCACTTGTCTGGAGGGCAAAAATTTTCTCCCAGTCAGTTGGGTTTCTTTTTGTTTTGTTTATTGTCTCTTTTTCTGAACAGAAACTTTTTAGTTTTATATAGTCCCAGCTGTTAATATTTTCCTTCATTTTTTTGCCGGCCGTAGTTGTTTCCTCAAATGGATTTCTGAGGTGAAATTCATGAAGGGTTTTGCCCAGGTTTTCTTCTATGTAGTTTGTGGTTGCAGGTCTCACTTCCAGGTCATTTATCCATTTTGAGTTAATTTTTGTACAGGGTTTGAGGGTGTTGTCCTGGTCCATTTTTTTTTTTACAAGTTTTGATTCAGTTTTCACAGCACCATTCACTGAAGAGGTTATCCTTGTTCCAGGGTATGTTTTTTGCCCCTTTGTCAAAGATTAGTTGACCGTATACGTGTGGTTTTATTTCTGGGTATTCGATTCTGATCCATTGGTCTGTTTTGTACCAGTACCATGCTGTTTTAAGTATTATGGCTTTGTAGTACAGTTTGAAGTTTGGAATAGTAATACATCCGTTCTCTCTTCTTTTTGTCAAAAGGGTTTTGGCTATTCGGGGTCTTTTGTTGTTCCATATGAATTTCAGTAATTTTTGTTCTATCTCTTTAGAATATGTCATTGGGATCTTTATTGGAATTGCATTGAATCTGTAGATTGCCTTTGGTAGTATGGCCATTTTGATAATGTTGATTTTTCTGATCCATGTACAGGGAATGTCTTTCCATTTTTTTACATCTATTTCTTTTAAGAATGTTTTATAGTTTTCTTTGTATAGGTCTTTTACATATTTTGTTGGGTTAATTCCCAAGTATTTGATTTTCTTTGGTGCAATGGTAAATGGGGTGTTTTTTCTAATTTCTTCTTCTTCTGATTGATTCTTTGCATATATGAATGCTGTTGATTTTTGTGTGTTGATTTTGTATCCAGCCACCTTACCAAATTGGTTTATTATTTCAATCAGCTTTTCTGTTGATTTTTCTGGGTTCTCTACATAGAGAATCATATCATCCGTGTATAATGATAACTTTATTTCTTCGTTCCCTATTCGTTCCCTTTTATGTCTTTCTCTTGTCTTATTGCCCTGGGTAGGGCTTTCAGAACTATGTTGAAAAGGAGTGGAGAGAGTGGGCATCCTTGCCTGGTTCTGGACCTTAATTGGAATGGTTTCAGTTTTTCCTCATTGAGGATGATATTTGCTGTGGATCTGTCGTATATAGCTTTTATTATGTTCAGGTATGTTTCTTTTATACCAAATTTTTCCAGGGCTTTCATCATGAAAGGATGCTGAACTTTATCGAATGCTTTTTCTGCATCTACTGATATGATCATATGGTTTTTGTTTTTCTCTTTGTTGATGTGGTGGATTATGTTGATTGATTTTCAAATGTTGAAACATCCCTGTGGCCCTGGGATGAATCCCACTTGGTCATGATGGATGATCCTTTTTATGCAATGTTGCATTCGGTTTGCCAGGACTTTGTTTAGAATTTTTGCATCTGTGTTCATTAGGGAAATTGGTCTGTAGTTCTCTTTCTTTGCACTATATTTGGTTTTGGAATTAGTGTAATGTTTGCTTCATAGAAGGTACTTGGTAGCTTTCCGTCTTTCTCAATTTTTTGAAAGAGTTTTAATCGTACCAGTGTTAGTTCCTCTTTGAATGTTTGGTAGAACTCATTTGTAAAACCATCAGGACCTGGGCTCTTGTTTATAGGGAGAGTTCTGATGACTGCCTCAATTTCACTGCTTGTGATTCACCTGTTTAAGTTTTCTATTTCTTCTTTGTTCAATTTTGGATGACTGCATTGTTCCAGGAATTGGTCTATCTCTTCCAGGTTGCTGTATTTGTTTGCATATAGATGTTCGTAGTAGTCTCTACTTATCTTTTGGATTTCTGCTGGGTCTGTTATATCTCCCTTTTTGCTTATGATCCTTTTATTTGAGTTTTCTCTCTTTTCTTTGTAAGCCTTGCCAGGGGTTTGTCAATTTTATTTATTTTTTCAAAGAACCAGCTTTTGGTTTTGTTAATCTTCTTCATGGTCTATTTCATTAATCTCCGCTTTTATTTTTGTTATTTCTTGTCTTCTACTGTGTTTTGGATTTTTTTTGTTGCTATTTTTCTATGTCCTCAAGTTGGGAGATTAGAGTATTTCTTTGGGCTGTTTAAATTCTTTTTGTTTGGGCCTGTATTGCTATGAACTTGCCTCATAGTACTGCTTTTGCTGCATTCTACACATTTTGGAATGTTGTGTCATCATTGTCGTTTGCCTCCATGTAGGTTTTAATTTCTTCTTTGATTTCCTCTTTTACCCAGTGATCTTCCAGAAGCCTGTTGTTCAGTCTCCATGTAGTGTTTACTCTCCTTACTTTCTTTTCATTGTTGATTTCTAATTTGATGCCTTTATGATCAGAGAAAAAGGTTGGTATTATTTTAATCTTTGTGTATTTGTTCAGGTTTGTCTTGTGGCCTAATATATGATCAATTTTAGAGAATGAACCGTGTGCATTTGAAAAAAAAGTGTATTCTTTTCCTTGGGGGTGTAGTGTCCTGTTAAAAATATATACAACTTTTAAACAAAATAATCAAAACTAAATGTAAATGTAGTTAAAAATGTAAACAATTATTAAACCTTTAAAAATATAAATAAAAGCCGGGCACGGTGGCTCGTGCTTGTAAGCTTCAGCCTATGAAGCGGCAGGGGCTAGGGATCGCGGTTGCCCGCCTGGGGCCCGTATAGTGAGACCTAGTTCCAAAAAATAGCTGGGTATGGTGGCGCATGCCTGTAATCCCAGCTACCTGGGAAGCTGAGGCTGGGGATTGCTTGAGTCTGTGGTACCCTGGGCAACGAGAGCCTGCGGTTCCATGGGCAACAATAGCAAGACCCAGTTTCAAAAAAAAAAAAATATATATATATATATATAAATAAAAACAAATAATTCATATAAACATGTTTAAATGTTATATGACCTACAAATAAGATAAAATAAACAATATTAAATAAATATAGATGATATAAAATAAAAACTATTATTTTATAATGATATATAACATCATTATAAATACATAGCAAGTATACAGTTTATTTAAAATGTCAATACATAAATTACTAATCCTTTGGTAATAATGTCAACTTGTTAAAAGGTAAATGCTGACTAAAGTTTATACTTTCATATGTCATCTACCTTTTATTATAGTGTTTGTGATTTAAATTAATTTAAATAATGTTAAACAAAAAAAAGAAAGTAGACCTTACTAAAAAAGTTTTGGTATTACTTTATATTTGCCTGTCCTATTAAAGTTTTGAAAAATAAATAAATAAAAAACATAATGTAAGTTAAAGTAAAATAAACCAATCTCTAATTAGTAATCATTTAAAATGATGATAATGATAATAGTAATAATAATGATAATCATAATAACAATAAGGAGCGAAAAGACAAACCAGCTCCTATGGTAATAAACCCACTAACCAAATAATTGTCTGGTCCAGCCCAGGTCCTAAGGAAGGACAGAGGTTCTGTTTGTATTATTAAAGATAGTGGAGAACAATGGTTCCCCCAGCAAGGGTCAAGCCTTGCTGACATCCAGGAGCAGATGAAATGGCTAAAGATCAATCAAAGGCAGAGACGATGAGCATGGAATCCACAAAACTCCATGACATGGGGGATGGTAAAGGCACTTGTGGACCAGGCCAAGGCTATGGGGAGAAATCAAGGAATGGAAGTTTATAAATCAGAAGTGTTATTAGAATGCTTGATTGCTGCACTCACCCTAAATTCAGCTGCAGCAACTCCTATAAGAAACACTGGTCTATTGTACCTAACCCAGAAGGGCTTCAGGTTAGAACCTGGGGAACAAAAAAGCCTCAGGCGTACACTAACAACTCTCAAGTTGTGGGATTGTCAGGCATTCCCCTTGATTGGGATATAATAGGCAATGTAAATTTAAATGTCACATTGTTCAACATTACTAAAGAAGATTTACCTATATGCTTTATTCATCCAGACTTCTATAAATCTTACAAAAATAAATTCGGGAAATGTATCCCATTGGTAGAAACCCGCTGGATGGGAATTGGGGAAGAAATTGGGTCAAGAGCCTGGTTGATGAAGGGTTTAGTACCTGCAAGTAGCTCAGGTCCAATAGCGGGTCAGAAACTGCAGCTTTTCCCCCAGCTGCAAGCTGAAAAGCAACCATGGCCATGGCAAAAGTGTCTCCCTTGGTGGACATACTTCACCACCCACAACCTTACTGTTTTGGGAGGATCAGAATATCCTGTTCCTCAAGAGTGAAACTTTGCCCTTCTTGGCAAACTGGGCATTTCAGATTATTGCAGAATTAGGGAAACTTGCTTAAGAGAAGATCCAGTATCAATCCCATCTGCTATATTTAAAAATCACATCTACTGGCATCTCACATGATCACTGCAAGGCTTAAAGCCATTGTTTATTTATAACAATGCTACAGCAGAATTTAGAAGCACCTCATATCATTTTCAAAAGAAAGTGGACTAACATCAGTGTGCTGGTAGTAACTTGTATACAGCCACCCTATTTGTGGTGGGTTTGTAATGCTTCCTTTGACATGTTTCATGTCCATGGGATAGGGTACATAACTCATGTCTCAATTCTTCTGTGACTGGTTACTCTCACCTCTTCCTGCTTTGTCCCCCTGAATTAGCTTTAATTCAGGTTCATCTTAGTGAACCATGGATGGACTTTGACCCAAGTCTGATCGTGGACACTGTAGCCCTCTGGGGAGAGCATGGCAAGCAATTTCTCTTTACACCATAGTGTCACTAGCGTCTGTGCTCATGACCCTAGCAGCAGTCACCGTAACAGCCATCTCATACCACTCTGAGGTTTGTTAACAGTCAAATCTGTTAACGACATGCAGCATAACGTTTCAACAATGATCCATGGACTGGCCAAAAGAGGACGCTATTTGCAGAGTGAACTGGATGCATTACAAAGAGAATTAGACTCTACGTATATGGATCTTACTGCTGTTAAACATTTGCTTTTTGTATGCTGTCACTATAATTTTACTAATGTTTGTGTCACCCCTCATACAGATCAGGATCTCAATTATTCAAAGCATCATATTGCTTTTGCTCAAAACTGTAATCTGTAATCTGCTAAACAAATGCAAGAGACGTATCTCATTTAAATAGCTTTGAAGCCACACCCTCCCTAAACCCGCTTGACCTGTCCTGATTTGACCCTTTGAATTGGGGAGCTCACTTAGCTACTTGTTGCTGTAATATTAATCATAATTGTTCTCTTGCTAAGGCTGCTTTGCACCTATCGTAGTTGACCTGTCAAAATTTCCAGGCTTACATTAAACAAAAAAGAAGGACATGCTGTGCCCATTCGCAAACCAGAGAAATCATTGCAACAAGGTGAGGAAAAACCTCTCATTAATTTGCCTCCAGCAAACTGAGGGGCTGAATTGACCTTCTGAGATTGCAATGATGCTGCTGGCTTCCCTAAATCAGAGATAGTGACCACTTGACTATACTCCCCATTCCTCAATTACTGTTAGGCTTTAGAATGATAATTGCCTCTCACATTTGTGTTTGTCTTCTTTGAAATTCACCAGACCCTCGTCCTGTGTCTCTATAAATACCCCTTTCTTTTGTTAATAAATTAGCCTTTTGGTTCATTACCTCCAATGGGCCCTCAGTCTTTTTTTTTTTTTTTTTTTTTTTGAGACTAGGTCTTGCTATTTTTGCCTGTGGAACCGCAGGCTCTCGTTGCCCGGGGTACCACAGACTCAAGCAATCCCCAGCCTCAGCTTCCCAGGTAGCTGGGATGACAGGCGTGCACCACCACGCCCAGCTATTTTTTTTGGAACTAGGTCTCGCTACGGGCCCCAGGCGGGACTTGAACCGTGATCCCTAAGCCCCGGCCGCTTCATAGGCTGAAGCTTACAAGCACGAGCCACCGTGCCCGGCCTTGGGCCCTCAGTCTTGATGAGTAATCTCTCTTGGGATTCTTTTCTCGTACCTTGAGACTGGCCGCCAGCAATTCATTAGGACATCTGTACTTGCATGTTTACTGCAGCACTATTTACAATTGCCAAGACATGGAAACAGCCCAAATGCCCCAAATCAGATGAATGGATGAAAAATATGTAGTATATGTACATGATGGAATACTATGCATCAATTAAGGATGATAAACATATGTCATTTACAGCAATATGGATAGAGCTAAAAGGACTCATATTAGCAGAAATAAACCAAAAAGAAAAAGAGAAATATGGGGTGGTCTCACTTATATGATGGATAGAGGGAATAAGAAAAATTAGAAACAACCAACAGAACTGAAGCAGAGAGGGAGACAGGGGGAGGGGGAAGAAAACAAGGGAGGCAGTGGGCACAAAAGATTAAGATGGTTAACAGGTATTAAGGAAATGAGAAACCCCCAGAGTACACAATGACGTTATATACATAACATATATATGTATATATATATACACACACATCACATATATACATACATACACATCATATATATACATACATATGTATATGTAAAAGAGTGATGTGACCCTGAGACTAGGAGTTGGGAGCTGGACTGAGAAGGGACCTGACCCTGAGGTCACTGAAGGACCAAGGCAGGGTCCCTGGGACCCAGTTTTGTTAGCAACCTGGAAGGTGATGTGGGGGAGGGATGGGACTGGTGCTGACAAGGGCCCCGGAGCTGTGGAGGTCAGTTTGGCTCTGAGAACTGGGCACATGGGATAAGGAAGGTCACTGTGTGGAGGTGGAACCCCACAGAGTACTGGGAGTGGCCAGGTTCTGGGAAAGTTGGTGACCCCGGTGCCCACCTGAGCCAGCTATTCCGGTGTCATGATTGAGATACAGAGGGAGAGTTCTCACTTAATCCCTGTCTCCCCATCAGTGAAATCAGAAGGCTGGCTTCAATGTCTGTCAATGTCTCCACTTCTGACTCCTCTCATTGTGGGAGAGCCCCTCAGGGAACCAAGCTGAAGAACCTATTCACAGATGTGAATGGCTACTTTCCCAGCTAGACTGGATACATTCTGATTGAGGTGGGCGTTGCTGCCTCTGTCTAGGGGTTGGGTCAGTGAACAAAGACGTGGAAAGGTCTTTATTACAGCAACTTAGCTATTGTAGCACTAAGGCAGCCTTATTAATCAAACAAATGTGTATTAATATTGTTCTGCTTTAGTGGGAAGGACTGAGGATTTGGAATTGGACCAGACCTGGGTTTGAATCCCAGATGACTACCTGCAACCAGGGAATCTGGCAATTGACATAAAACCTCTGCATCTTCTTTTTTTGCGAGTGAGAATAGTGTATCCTCAAGGGAGTGAGTAGGAGGGTTAGATGAAGTGATGCACCCCCTGCAACCTCTCTGGACTGTGGTGTTGGATTCAAACCTTGGTTCCATGACACAGTAGTGCAAAAACATGGGCAAGGTTCTTGCCCTTCTCTTGTTACCATGGTTTTATAGGCCTTTTTTTTTAATCTGATGAAATCGCAGAAGGAACTTAGACAACAGGCAAGCAAGCAGAAAGAGACAGTTTAGAAGAACAGATATGAGAAGAGGGTTGTAAGAGACATTTTTCTTACTTTAAACAAATACAAACACAGAAAGCAGGTAATAGTGGCTGGATGGAATCCAAATGAAGAAGCTCCATGTGCTCGCACAGCTAGATTGCAGCATGCAAAACAAGTAACTCCTAGTGGAAAAACAGATGATGATAGTATCACTAGGATGAATGTCCAGAGGAGGGTGATCCCAGTGAGCAGTGAACCAGGCCAAGCAGATAGTCCAACCTGGTGGTCAGTGAGCCCTGGTGGTCTGTTGGACTCTGCAAGCAGCAGAGTGGAACAGATAAGAGCCTTAGCTCTACGGCAAGTAGCTCTTGGCAGAGTCTTGGGACAGAACCTGGGAGCAGAGCCACCACTGGGGAACTCACACAAACCTCAACAAGCGCTAGCATGGCAGAAGCTGGGGAGTTCCAGGGTGGGAACTGGAAGCATATCCACCACATTAGAGCTGCTGCAGACACCTGTGAGCTCCAGGTGGGCCTGGTAGCAACCCCACTGGTAACCACCAGTATAATGAATCCAGTAGAATTTAGAGGTCCCTAAACTGAACCTGGTAGCAAATGTCTCAATATAGCTTCCCACGGATCTATATATGAGTTCCAGTGCAAGCCTGGAAGCAGTGGTACTTAGTGGTACTACCAGTGGTAGCAGAACTCAGCAGAGCCCAGGAGGGCTCAGCGACACTGTGGTAAGCCCCCCCAAAGACCTCAGCGGGCATGCTGATCTATACTCTTCTGGGACTGGGATTTAATTCATGAGGCACATTGAGACAACAGGCACCACTCATTCCAAACCTGTGAGAAGTGTGTAAGGGGTGCCACAAACATAAGCCAGACTCTCATGCATGCAAACACCTAGATACTCCTTTGCTGACTAAGAAATTTCAAAACAGATCTGACTACCTATAGGAGCTGGAGAAGTAAACAAAATCAAACAAAACTGTAGAATCATCTATGGGAATAGTAAGATTCTGCTAAGATATTAAAAACAATAATAAAACAATGAGACTTCAAGTAGCAAAAAGAGTGGCAAAAATGTAATATATGGAAATATGGGATCTCAAGAGTGTATGGAGAAAAATCCAGAAAGACAAATCAAAGTAACAAGAAAACGCAGCAAAGCTAATCAAAAAAATGAAATTACATTCAGGTAAAAAAATTAATGAACTCAGAAATGAAATAAATGAACTGAAGATAGAAATAGAAACTTTAAATAACAGAAATTCAGGAAAGCTATGGAAATAGAATTGATCAAATGGAGGTTTGGTATATTAATGCACTATGGACTTAGGTGGAAGAAGTGAAAGAAATAACATGAAAAAAAGTGAAAAGGCAATTTAAGAAATATCTGCTAAATAGCCTATTAAAGTCCCCTGATATTACTGTATTATCAAAATCTCTCTAAATGTCTGCTTCTGACTCAGTGCTCCACATTTGGTGCATTTATGAGTGCTAGTTGCCCTTGTTGTATTAGACCACAGTGCCCATCTCTACCTCTTATTAACTTTCTTAATTGGAAATCTTTTTATAAATGAAATTTAAGTACAGCTGTTCCTGTTTTTTTTTGGGTTGCCATTTGTTTGTCTTCCAGCCTTTAACTCTAAGCCAATCCTTGTCTTTCTTGGTAGGTCTGATTTCTTTTAAACAGCATTGGCTGAACTTTATTTTGATGTCCATTCAGCCACTCAACATGTTTTCTTTGGTGAGTTCAGACCATTTACTTTTGAGGTGCTTATTCACACATAAGTGCTCATTGCTATGTTTTTGTTTACATTCCATTTCCATTGTCTTATGTTTTACTTCAATTAATTTTTGTTTGGAGGTTTTACTGAGGTTAGTATATGATGGGGTGTTTGTGTAATACATTGACTGATTTGGTTTCAGATTCATTCTAATAGATCAACTTGTTTCATTCCTTCCCTTTTTCTTCTCTGTTAATTTAGGAATATGTTGCCTTTATAGTTGCTGTTCTGTCACTTTAAATTAACCCTTTTAGAATTTCTTTCATGTGCATGTTGGTATTGATATTTTTAGTACTTGCTCTTCATTGAAGTTACTTAGTCTTCCTTCCATCTTGAATGTTAATCTTGCAGGGTAAAGGATTCAGGATGGGTCTTTTTCTCTGTGTACTTTGTCTCTGATTTTTCCTTCCAGTATTTTATGCTTATAATGTTTTTGTTAAAAATCTATTGAGAGTTCTATTATGTTCCCTTATGTATTACTTTTTTTCTCTTGATATTTTCAAAACCTTTTGTTGTTGGTTTTCAACAGTTTTACTATAATCTCTTTAGTCTGTATGTGTTTGGGTGTCTTGGATCACACATTGTCTCATTTGTCTGCCAGACCAAGATGATTTTTAACAATTATTTCTTTTAATAATTTAAATTTTTCCTCTTCTCTTGGGACTCCCATGATACAGATGCTATTTTTCTTTAACTTGTGCCAAGAGATGTTACACTGTATTCATTTTCAAATTTTTTCCTCTACATTATTCTTTTTGTGTTCTCAGTATTGCTTTTGAGGGATTTGTCAAAATTTGTCTCCATTGCTGTGTCTGTTATGTCTTTAATTACAATCAGCGTGTATTTCTGTTGGAGGACATCTGCTATTAACATAGCTGATGCCATGCAATGATAATAGCTAAAAAAGGAATTACTTCTCTGTTGCTTTAGAATTGTAAATTTCAAGATTAGAATTCATAGTTTTCTTTCAGGATAGAAGGGGAGGAAGAAGGAAACAAGGCTTTTGCAATGTGAGATGACTGATAGGGTTCTGTTCCAGGAAGTACAGGGAGGTGGGGGGGAGCAACAAGAAAGATAAAGTACTTAGAAGAAAGGATCCAATCATTTCAGTCATTTTTGGAGGATGGCCAACATGGCCTGGGGCTTGGGGCCTTGGGCCTAGGCTGGTAGACTCATGGCCTTAGCATGCATAGACTGAGTGTTGTGTGCTGAAGGAGTTTAGAGTTTGGAGATTTGAACTCCATGTTGGAGTTTGTCTTATTTAGTTGGACTCTGATGTTTGGAGATGTTGTGAGCGAGGCTTGAGAGAATGAACTTTATGTTTGGTCCCTGTGTCTTAAGTTTTTCTACTGTCTAAAGTTGAAAGAACACTGAAAACACTGCACTATGTCTTGGATCACACATTTAGAAGAAGCTGAAACACGCCAAAGGAGGAAAAGAGGAATGCCCTGATTTTTCAATACACGCTGCTGAATTCAGATTGACTGGATGTGATGAGGTGACCAGAGACTAAAGGACAGTTTTGGACATTGTGGTGTGGTAATTGTGTTTTTTTACATTTATTTTTGTAGCACATGTAATAGGATAACTGGGGTTTTTACATGATTATCTTGTAGTACATATTTAGGTAATCACTTGCTTAGTAATTGTTTGATCAGTTTAAGAGTTTGGTTATGGCTTTGAAATTATAGCAAGAACTGCAGGTGGCAGAGTTCAAACTTAGTTTTTTTTTTTTTCCCCTTTTTCTGTCCGGGAGAGAGGTCCCAGAGCAAGTAGCAGGTATCAGAGTGACAAAGGTAATTAGTGTGTGTGTGTGTGTGTGTGTGTGTAAGCTGAAGGGTTGGTAAGGGCTCTTGCCAATTTTGTAGCAGTTAAAGGTTTTTCTCTGGTTTAGAAAAAGCTGGCAAAAAAGATTTTTAGTAAAAAAGCCTGGCCCTGTTAGGACTAGATTAAAATGCTGAATCTATTTTCTCAAGTTAAAAAAAATTGCATCCATTGATAGTTTACCTTTACAATTTTAGCATACTCACGTCTTCCTTCCCTTCTAACTCTAGTATGGGTTGAGAAAATCTGGAATTTAAGATTAAAGATGTTTATTTTGGGGGGGGGTTATGTGGATATTCACACTGAAATTCATGATCCAGTTAACCACACCTTATACTGAAGCACAAAAAATTTAATGCTCAAACTATTTCATATCTTTGTTTGGGAGCCAGGAACAATGATAGAGGTATGCCACCAGATACTGGCTGCTTTTGAGATACCCCTTGTGATTTGGAGAATTCATGTTTTATTAATTTAGCTTCCTAAATTGAGAAGCAAAAAAAAAAAAAAAAAATTTGAGCTTTCCCAGACCCCAAAGGCATGGGTTAGCACCTCTATCAGTCATTTTGATCCAAGGGAGTGGCAATGTGAAGGAGCACGTACAGTGCTATACGTTTCTTGCATGACAAGGGGGTGGCAGAAGGTTCTGGTACCTAGGGACAGCAACCGAGTCTTTATTGACTCATAGTAGGGTTTGGGTATTTTTTCCATTGTGAAGTTTCCAAGATGGATTTTGGGGAACTTCTAACAGAGCCTATGAGCTACTAATATTCAAGTGAACATCTTGTCTTTTGAAGTACTATTGTCAAACATACTGAATCATGGCACTTAGCTGGTTTCAGAATTCTTTGTTTCTATTTCCTTCAAATGGTGCATATATTGGTCCATTGTTTCATTTTTTTCCTTTTTGGCATTAGTATTGCTGAGAAGAAATCTGAGGCCAAATTAATTTTTTTTCTTTTTTTAAGGAAGAAGCATATTTCTTTCCCCAGGATTTTTAAAAAGATCTTAGTGAAATTTTCTGTTATTTTCAAGTTATTTCAGAAACAAAATGGGTTTATAAGTTCACAAATGACCTAATCTCAAGGAACTACTGTGAGGTCTCAGAAACAGTAGAGAGTGCAGTAATACTAGGCACTAGTGATTTACATATGTGTCTCACATATCCTCTCTTCTCTCCCCTTCTTTCTCTGCTCGCTACCTTGTTTTAGCTTCATAACGCTAATCGGTAACCTCAGCCTTTGATAGAGGCATTTAGTTCTATTACTCAATCACCAATCAGTATTTTCATTTGTGATTCATGACTTTTACTTGAATTGAGCAATGCTTTTTTCTTTAAGCATGCCATACAAATCTAATTTAATCACTGGTCAGTTGACGTCTAGATTGTTATCCACCTGTGATGCAGTCACAGTCAGGGGAGTAGACTGCGAACATGGTTCAATGAACTATACGGAGTCTTCAAAAAGTGGTACAGTTGGGGTAGGTAGTACTTGGCATCATTCTCAGTAACTGTTTTTCATAAATGAACTTTATAGGCAATGCTCACCTTAACTAGTATACATTATGCTGAGTCATTTTTTTTTTGAAAAAAGTAACAATCACATAACCTTCAAGAAAATGAGTCACAAATGTAGAAAAAGAATTATCCTGAATATCAGAAGAAACAAAGTATATTTAGCACCAAGAACAATATTATACACATAAAACATACAGGTTGAAAGAAGTATCAATGGTCTAACAAAAATCAGAATATAATTTTATAGACCACATAACAGTTGTGAGCACAGCAGGAAAAGGACGTAGTGTTTACAGGAGTCAAAAGTTCATAGGTTTCAAGACTACAAAGTATTATATTAAAGTCAGGATAAGTGTGAGGGAGATATGCTTATTAGAATAAAAAAGATAGTTTATAAATCCTATTTCAGTAACCTTAACTTTGAAAAATTATTTTTGTTTGGTAAATTTTAATGATTTGACTAAATCTTTCTTTAGCATTTGGCAATATACTTTTTGCACTTATGGCACACAGTTCTCATCTGATCTTAGCTACAAAGAAACCCTGTGATAACATGAATTCAGATACAGCACACAACTGACTCCCACCCTTGGGAAGACTTTTCCATTTTTACAGCATTGAAACAACTTTTGACTATACTATTTGTTCCCTTCTCATGCCCTGGTAACATAGTTTATCCTCAAACACCAATCTGACTTGTTGCGGTAATTGTTGTTAATCACTCACACTGCCTATTAATGAATTGGGCACTTTCCTTTGATCTTAAATCAATTTAAATATTTTCAAAGGCACTTCTCATTCTCTTCTGATTTTCTTAAAACCCACATCAGATACTTGCTGAAATTATTGCCTTTACAGTAAATGTTTCAAAGGATATCTTAGCTGACCTCTTTAGGATTATTCATTCACATCAAGTGCATATGCTTACACATAGATGAGGGAATGGGCTATACCAGTGTATCACTCAATCTTTCATACCTAAAGTGGGGGGAGGGAGTGAATCTGTTGGTATACATTGTCAGACTGAATGAGGTCTACTTGGTGAGAGAAACAGGTGGCAATGCACTCAAGGAGCTTCACTGTTACAACCTTTGGTGGTTCTCAAAAGGTGGTTCCCAGGCAAGCTGCATCAACTACCATGCAAGAACTTGCTAAACTGCAATTTTGGGGGGCCCCATTCATGTAAGAAACTATAGGGATGTGGCCCTGCTGTATATTAATAAACATCTAATGAATCAAATGCACCCTAGTCTGAAAACCACTGTCTTTGGAGTTCTCTTTAACAGTCAAAATTATAAAGGACTTCACTCCTATTTCTCTTAACAGGAATTGAAACTCTTAACCCATCCTCAAACACTGGGTCAGCATACCACTTGTAATAAACATAAACTGGAAATATTTGGCTTGCTATTATTATGGCAGCACCCTATGAATTTCTGAAAGTAGAATTGAGATTTGCCCCTTCACTGATTCAGTCGCTAACTCTAACAGGGTTTGTAAAACAACTTTTTATCCAGTTGCAACGTGGACTGGTCTTTTCCCCAGTAGTGTGTTGCCTCCTGGAATGTCTAAGTTTTTGAGGACATGGGGGAATCCTTTTTTCACTGTCAGCATTGATGGTTTCTTCTTCCTTGAAAGAGACAACTTTATTCTAATTGGCTTATGTCCCATCTCTTTCCATAAAAGCATTTGAAGTGGTTCATAAAAACCAGCATATAATTCAGAAAAATAGAAAAACAGAACTAAAAAGAGAAAATACAATCTATATGCATGTATCCATCCTTGATAAGGCAGCCATTTAGAACGGTATAAATATAATAAATTAGTAATACTATTCACAAACTATTTTGTTCAGATAAAATTTGACAAAAAATTAAAAGTAGATATATTCCAAAGATTAGTAAATTGAGGTGTTTGCAAAGAGGCACAGCGGAAAGAGTGTATGCTTTGAAGTCAAATGCCTTTTTAAAATTCAAATAGCAATTTACTGGCATTTTAGATTATAAAAATCAGCCTTACTGTGATAAAAACAAGCAACTCTAGAGCAGCAGGAATAAATGTACTTACTCCTCCCCACAACTCTTTCCCAGTGCCCCATCATACCTACATATTCTTTTCATTTCCCAAATGCAGACTGCATGAATGTTTCATGAAAAATAAATGTTCATTTATTCATCAGAGAGGATTTATCATCCTTGTCTTCTGATCTTTTAGAACAAACTCCAAGACGACAAATTAGCTTTGTTAATAAGTGTTACTGATTTATCTTCCATTGTGAAGGCTTTTCCAAGCTGTTCCTACATACCCCAGAACTCTCTTCACCCAAATCAGTCTTTCTGAACAGGCAGGGTTTTTGAAATAATGTTTTGAGTATCTTAATGGTACTAAATCTAACTTTAGCGTTCCACAGGATTTGCATTTTGTAAGTATGACAAAATGCTGTTTATGTTTGACTGCTGTGATTCTCCACAATCTACAGGGTGATAAAACTTATTCATTCCAAACCCAGTAACAGGGACAAGACAGTTACATTCCAAAACAGGCTTGGGAGGTACCACATACACCTAAGAATAATCAATTAGTTTCTTCAAGTATAGATTTTAGATTACTATTAAGGAAAGTGAAATATTCTATACAGGTCTATTATGTTCAACACCTAGTCCTGTGGCATCTCACATTGTTACTATGTGAATTTCTTTTAAATAAATTCCAGGGGAGTAAGAGAAAACATAAGAGGAAAAAATACTAAACATCAGGAAGTTCTAATTACATCAAGAAAAAAAAAAAACAAACTTCAGGAATGGTTAAGTGCCAATGCATGGAATGGTTAAATGCCAATAGCTCTAATTATTTTTATTACAGTAAGAGAACTTTTACTCTTAATGCATAGAATTTGAAGAAAAAATTATATAAGCTTTAAAAGAGGCCCTTTTAGCAATCAATACAAATATGAAATAACACCCTCAAATACCAATTTCAGCCATAGTTTACATACAGCAATAATTTATTCTGAAATGTTCATTTAGTTTGAGACATGATTCATGTCTCATTAATAAGAGAGCAGCCATCTCACCTCAAATACCAGAATATACAACAAGTTACAGCATAGCAAAAAATCTACCTACTTTCAGATAAAATCTAGTTCAGGTAAAATATTTTCAATTACACAGATTTTTTTGTCTTGAGCACAAAATAGTGTAAATTGTTACACTGTAGCTATCTATATGCATGTCTTATAACCACAGAACTGTTAAATCATTACCTCTGAAGTGGAACCATCAGTTTCATTCATGCAGGAAAGCGAAGCAGGCTGGGTAAACTGTTCATTCAGAACCATATTACTGTGAATTTCACAGCCACATGATTAATTATGGACTCACAAGGACTAAAACAATGTTTTTTTTTTTTTTTGCATAAATACCAATTTCTCCCTGATGTAAGTTTCAGTCAGTTTATAACCTAGAAATGACTGATAACAACGTATCATATCTTCTATCTATAGTGTTCATTATTTTCATACAAGCAATAATTAAAGGATGGGATGCTACTTAAATACATACTGTACAAATATACTCGGCTTTACGATCTCCTTCCTAACGATCAAGACTGTGCCTCGAAATATGACCAGTGAAGACAAAGGATGCTATCAAATATGGCTTTCGGAACAAAAACCCTCCAACAGGAATCGAATCTATTTACAAAAGCTTCCACCAGCCTCGTAGTTAGTTCCGCGGGAAATAACGCGCAGGCGGCGGTGGCCGTGCACATGCAGCGTCCGGGCAGCAGCGTCGCGCCGGCCCCGTCACACGGACGTCACGAGGTAGGAGCCCGAGTGCCGCTTAGGGCTCTGTGCACCGCTGCTGCTGGGCTCCGCGCCGCCGTCGGGTTTGGTGTCGCCACGCTTCTTGGCGGCCGCCACGGGCGTCGGGATCTGGGAGGGCCGGGAGGCGGCGCCATCGGCGCTGCTCTTGCGTGGGCTGGGGTTGTAGTTGAAGGGTGTCACTCGGGCGGCCACGGCGCCACCGGGCGAGCTGTGCTTGCCGCCGGCGCCGAAGGGCGCGCGCTCGGCCGGGGCGCTCTCGCCAGGCTCCGGCGCGGGGTTTGGGCCCGGCCTGGCCTCCGTAGTCCCTCTCGGGTCGGGCGTGTCCGCCTGCACGAAGGAGCTGAGGCGGGTCTCCGGGCCCGCGCTCTGCCGGGCTGGGCCGTCCTTCCGGTCCCTCGCGGCCACGGAGCCCTCGATGACCGGCGGGGCGAGCGCGGTGGGCGAGCAGCCAGAGCGTGGGTTGTTGATGGGGCAGTCCTCGATGCGCACCCACACGTCCTCGGTCTTGGAGACGGCGGGTGCCATCTGGTAGAGCAGCGCCTTGGGCTCGGCGCCATTGGCGGCGCCAGAGGCGGCCTGCGAAGGACCGGTAGGGGAGAGCTCGTTCTCCTTCACTTTCCGCCAGGTTCCTTTTGCAGGCAGCTGGTTCTCCTTGGCCTGTCTGGCCCCTGAGCCGGAGCTTCCTGGCTTCTCATCCTCGCTCCTGCCCTTCTCGCTGGACTCAGACGAGGCGGAGAGGATAGAGGATGAGCTCCCCGTCCTCCTCCAGGTGCTGACGCGCGGCAGCGAGGACGAGTGCTTGCTGTGCTCGCGCTTCCAGGTGCCCGCGCGGTTGATGGGCAGCCTGGAGGGGCTCTCCGAATGCGACCTGGCGACGTCATGGCGCTTGGCCGGCCGGCCGTCGCCGCACTCCAGCGTGGGGCTCAGGCTGGGCGGCAGCTTCCGCCAGCCGCCGGCCTGCACGGCTGGGTGCGCCGAGAGGGACATGTCGGGCAGGGAAGGGCTTAAAATTGGGGTTGGCGCCTGGGACCGAGTGGGAGAACCCGGCCGAGAGGATGGAGAGAGAGATTCGAAGGAGGCGGACTCCTCTAGCCTCCTCCTGAGGGTTGGGCTGGGCGTCTCCTTGATGAAAGTGGACTGGCGTACTAGTGCCGGTCTCTCTGACCGATCAGACTCACTTCCGCTGGATTTAGTGGAAGACATTCTGGAAAGCTCTACCTTTTTATTGGCTCCGTTGCTATTACTCATCTGATTCAGACCTCTGGAGGCAGACTCACTCCTGGGGATACTACTGCCGTTCTTTGATAAACCTGTTTGCTTGCTAAGGTTCTGCTGGCTCATCTGTCGGCCCGGGGACGTGTAGGGCATTTTCCCAGAACCCGAGGACTTAGTGGAAGCGGTACTAGGGGATGATGTCCTTGGCAGTTGAGAAAACTTGTTAGGACTTATTCCATTTCTACCAGGAGAAATTGAATTTCGCCCTGGACTCTGCATAGGTCTACTTAAGGGCTGCTGGGCAGGTCTTGAAGGAGTGGAATCGCGAGATCCTGATCTAGAAGGACCTTTATTTGATCCACCTGGCTGGGATGCAGGTCTAGTAACAGGACTTAATTCTGACTTCACTGACGGCTTGGGTCCCCTTGGAGAAGTGGTGGCTGTCTGCCCTTCGCTGGGGCTTTTGGAGGCAGGTGTTTTAAGAGGTGGACCTTTTTTTGAAACGGGACTTGTACTTGAAGAACTATTTCTAACTCCAGGAATATGAATCATTGTCCTACCTCGAGAGATTGAAGGCATGTTTGTTTGAAGAGGCTGCTTCATTTGGCTTGAAATTTCTGAATTAGATCGAACTTTCCCAGTAATCAAACTTTTGTAAACTTTTTTTCCTCCTTTGATTCCTTTATTTTCAGATTCTATTTTTTTAGTTTCCAGGGTACTTTTCTCTCCAGGTTTTAGAATTCGTGGGCCTTTATTACTTGTAAAGGGTTTTTCTTCTTGATCGGGTGTAAGATGAAATGGGGATCCAAGAGAGATTCCTGATTTCAGTGAAAGGATGGAATCGGAATCAGATGATGCTTGTCGAGATAAACATGCAGCAGCAGCAGCTTGATGTAGACTACTTACGATGGAATTTGCACCTTCCTGAATAGCTTTCCAATCAAAATTTTCTGAATCAGGGGATAAACCATGCTCTGAATCGGGTCTCTGTACATCTTTCAAGTCAAGGGTCAGATCTTCTGCTAATATGCCACCCACATGTCTGGGACTGTGCTTTTCATTATCACCCTTGAGTCTTGAAGGCTTTTTCTTTTTCGGCATTGCAGAGCTTATACATTCCTGCAACAGATCATCTTCAGAATCAATACTAAGAGAACTGAGAGAACTGTTTCTTGAAAAACAAACAGGGGTGTCCTCAACGTGAAAGGACTTAGGAGCATAGCCTGATGCCTGGGCTTTACTTGGTTCTGCCTGTGAGTCAGAGGGCTCTGTTGCTTTGATAGGCTCATTTTCTTTGTTGTTGTTTTCTTGATCAATGTCACTAAGAGAACTTAGAGAGGAATTTTGAGAAAAGCAAACTGGAGTATTTTCAATAGCAAAGTTCTGTAATTTTTCGTCAGTTGCCGCCCCCCTATCTGGTATGTCTTTGGATGACTGGGGGAAAGTGGATTGCTTCTGCAGCATGGGTTTAGGTGGACCTCGATTTACTGGCTGTTTTGTAGCAGTCTGTGCCTTATTAGCAGACTGCTGACTGGAAGTTATTTCTGTGTGGTTGGTAACTTTAGCTTCTGATTCCTTGTTTTCTTTCCCTTTTCTTAACTCAGCCTTTTCTCTGGAAAGGTCAACATCATCATCATCAAAATCCAGAGAACTCAAAGAATCATTTCGTGAAAAACAATATGGTGTTCCTTCAATAGGTGTGTAATGATGGGGTGAATCAAAAGTAAAACTTCCTCGGATTCTCTCTTCATTATTTGGAAGCTTGTCATGGAAGTCCTTGGAATTATTTTTCAAGTTTTGCTTCTTTGAATCTTTATTGTCTGATAAAGTTCTTTCAGCATTTACATTATTTTTTGAGTCTGTATTTTTTCTTACACGTGTCCTATATTCAGTGTTTTGTGGAATAGGTTTAACTGGAGAAGTGGGTTTCTTCTTGTTAGCATCTAACTGATTTTTGTTAGTTCCAGATGAAGACACAGAAGCTTGTTGGACCTGATCCATTATCTTTTTCACACGGAAAGGTTTGTGACTTTTTCCTTTGGGCATAGCAGAATTAATACATTCTGCAAGAATATCACCTTCTTCTGCCTTATTGTCATCCAGTTCAGGGAGGGTTATAGATGAGACTTTCCCTCTCTGAGCCTCATCTGTACTTCTGCCTTCTGTAGGAATGGTATCTCGTTTTTCAATTTCACGTAACTGTGCCACTGTTCTCACCCCTTCTCCAGCAGCTAACTCATTTGGAGGGGATTCTATTGTCAGATCACTTAGAGATGTAGCTGTGGAAAAGTTGATAGGTGTCCCTTCTACACAATATACCCGTGGCATATCGTCCCCTGGTGTAAAGCTAACGTGCTTTTGTGCTTGTAATCTGCTTTGTGATGGCAGAAGTTTATACACAGGCAGTTGACTTGGTTTCCTTGCCACAGGTGGAGGTAATTTTGAAGCAGTCTGGGCTAGCTTTTTGGCTTTGCGAGATGATTTTGTTGGCATGGCAGAGATAATACATTCTTCCAGTATTTCAATATCATCTTCATCTGAATCATCTAAAAGATCTTTTTCAGAATCAATGGGTTTTTCTATCTCTTTTTCCTGGTTTTCATTTGATTCTTCAGGCTGCTCAGATTCTGATTCATTTCCATTGTCATTTTCCTGAACTGGAGGCATTATTCTTAATTCCACATCTTTCTGTATGAATGGCTCATCGAGACTCAGAGCGCTCAGGCTAGATGAACAAGAAAATCCATCTGGAGTACTTTCTGTAGCAAAATGTAATAGAGTATCAGCATCTGGAAGAACCTGGACCCTCTGAACAGCAGCATTTACAGCAGCTTGTTTAGGTCCACTCTCTCGCTTTTCTGCATTGGGTAGCTTGTTTTTAGGTCCTTCTTGTTTAGTTGGAACTGTCTGAGGAGGAGGAGTCTTACTTCTACTTGGTGGCATGGTTTGGCCGGGGCTGTCTGGAAGGTCACTGGGGCTTATGATGCCACTTACTATTTCACTGCAGGGTTCACTCTGAACAGAGCTGGCAATTGAACGACTCTCAAAACTGTCCAGCGAACTGACAGAGGTACACCTGCTAAACATGAGCGGCGTCTCCTGGACATAGTGCTCTGGGGGACTTTTAGGTGTCTGAGCACCACTTTTTGATGGAGACTTGGCCCCTGAAGAAAACTCAACAGCTTTGTGCCTACTTGATTCTGAAGATAAACCAGATGCCTGGAGCCTGCTGGACTTGCTTCTAATGTGCTGGGACACTGCTGGAACTTCATTCACAGATTCTTCAGTTGACCTAGTTCCACTGTTTTCTTTAATTTCTGCTATTTGCAGAGTATTAGCAGACTCTGTTTTCTGTGCTGCCTGCCCACTTCCTATTTCATCTTCAGCTGATGACAAAGATGATAATGAACTGCACCTTGAAAAACATATCGGTGTATCTTCTACACAGTACGTCTGTATTGTTTCTTGGTTGATAGCGGTAACTTTGCAAGAGGTGGCTTTCTGTGTCTGACCACTTCTGCTCTGTGCCGAACTTGGATGGAGCTGACTCTGCCTCTTGGTATTAGATGATGGTGTAGATACATTCTCACTGTTTGAAGAGAGGTGTTCAGTTTTAGTGTTCTGTCCAGAACTCTTTGAGAATGAATATGATGGTTTCTGTGAGGAAGGTATGTCTGGGGCATACTTTAAACTATAATCAATAGGCTGATCCACATGATGTTTTTCTTCATTGTATTTTATGCTGTAATTTGTTGGTCTCTCTTCTTCTTCTTCACGCTGTTCTTCCTCAGAGTAACGTTCACTGTAGTTGGTTGGTTTATCATCTTCATAGTCATCGTCCTGACACAAAGACTGGTTAACATTTTGATTAATTCCATGAGTAGAACCCACTCGATTTGTTTCTGAACCATTGGCTCCTCTTGACCTATAAGGGGAAACACATTCTTGCTGTCCAAAATGAGGTTGGAACTTGAGGTGTTTATCATCAGTGCTCTCAGTATATACAGGATACGTTGTGCTTTGGCTCCTTGATTGTCTTGGCTCACTTTGTTTTATGTCATCTTCTATTATATGTTTGGGCCTTGCCCATCTTTCATTCTGTGAAGGACTCTGCCTTCCAGAGTTCAGTTGCTCATCTGAATATTTAAGACTGTAATTTATTGGTGTATCTAGTTCACCATCATTATCATCCATGTGATTTGCACTATGTATTTTATGTGCTAGGTCAGCTGGATATTGGCCATAGCTGCAGCATTTACTTTCATCATCTTCTGAGTAAGATTCAATAGATGGCTTCATTTGCCCTCTTTTCCCATAACCATCACTACTACTGACACTATTTAAACTATCATTTGAAGATCTCTTATATTCCAATTTGGCATAAGGCATAGCACATGTCCTATTTGAATTTTCTGACTTAGTGAAGTTGTAAGTATTTGAATGTGTGTGAGTGGTAGAGCTTCTTCTTGGTGCATTTCTCTCATCTGTTCCACAGTGTAATTCAGTGGTCGACCCAGAACTTCTGTCTTCTTGGAAGGTATGAATAGCTGACACCTCTTCCATGACTTTGGCAATCTGGGCTGCAGTGGTAGAGATCTGCAAACCTCGCTTTGAAGAGGCTCCTGAATTTTCTGTTGCTGGATGGTAGTTGCTGAGGCTAATTCCACGTTCTCTCTCCAAACTTCTATCTTTTTCAGAACGAGAGCTATCTAAACTTCCCCTTGATGAAGAGGAGCTGGGTAACACTGTGGTATTTAAATATGGTGAAAGGACAGTCATGTTTCCAGTAGTAAAATTGTCTGACCTACTGTCATCATGTCGACTGCTATCAAAAACATAGTCACCATAGAGATTTTGCTTGTGCCTTTGCTTACTACGATGAGATGCCTTGGGACTTAAATTGTCAATATTGTCAAATGTTTCTGATAAATGCTGAGCATCTAATTCTGCTTCCAGGGCCTTTTGTTTCCTGACATGAAGAGAAGGCAGACTTGAACCAGGAGACATAATATTGGCATCCTTATATTTTGCAGGTCTATTTGCCATGAGGTTCCTTAAAGCTGCGGCACTTCCCATAGCAATCATTTTGTGCTTTGAATGAATGAGGTTCTTGAGCATGCTGACTGCCCCCATGTCCCATAGTGCTTCTTGGTCTTTAGGATTTCTTGCTGAGAGATTCCACAAGGTTCCACAGGCATTACTGACAATAGTCAAACTGTGAGATTTCAAGTGTTGTAGTAAAGTTTGCAGGCAGTTGTTTTCTCTTAGGATTTGCCTGAAATAAAAAAAAATTCCAAAAATTAGGTCAAATCTGTTTGTAGTAACAACAAAAGGGTAGAATACAAGGTAAAGATACAGGTAACTACAAAAGCTTGAATATACATATATACAAAATATATTTTGTATATTGCACCAAGTTATGCTATAAATTCCTTGTTAGTTTAACATTTCTTGTTTTAAAGGGCTTATCTTTCAAACCAAAAAGAAATAAAAGTATTAGTTTTATCTACTCTTTTTGCTTTGTGGACAAATTCTTTTATGGATATATTCTGTATTTGCCATTCTGATTCCAACAGCTTTAAAAAATTTTGCTTGAATAAATATATCTACTTCATTTATACCAAAGAGGCTACAAATATATCATGAAATCTCATGTTGAATAGGGACTTCGTAATAGTTTAACATATGGATTGGGGCCACAGTGCTGACCACTGAGATAGCCTGAAAGAAGCATACAGTAGTAACTGACAAATCTTCTCATAGTCAGTGGGAACAATGACTCTACTAACGAAGCAAATCAACTTTTTAGAGTAATCTTTGTTTCCAGCTTGACTCTGATACTGTCATCCCCTGCTGGCAAGTTGTACATGTAGGTGTTATTTTTAAAAACATGTGAATGAAAGGTTTTCAAAAACATTTCAAGGTAACAAAAAACAACAGCTGAAAGTCAGCATAATGAATTCTAATACTTGGAAGATCTTTAACTCTCTTAATATATATAAAAGAAATGTCAACACAGTTCATTCAGCTTTCGTGGTTTTTAAACTTATTGGCAAAGGTCTATGATAACTTTAACAGGGTAGTCGTCCTTCAGCAATCCAGCAGATGCCTGAGTGCTTACCAAGTTTAAGAAATCTTTCGCAGAAAGGCCATGCAACAAATTTACAAATCAAAAGCTTAAGGCGAAAAAGTTTGCATCCTTCATTGGCTCTTTCACTGAAAGTACTCATTTTTTTTTTAAATTTTTTTTGAAAGAGAGGAAGAATACTGGCTAAATTAAAAACAATGTGCTGTAAAAGATACCTGTATTTTTGTTAATGCACAACAGAGCCCACATTCTGAAAATGTGTGTCCTCTCTATGAGGCACTTTGTTAAGTCTTGCAGCTCTATCCAGTAGGTTCAACAAATGGCTGTTGGCTAAATAGCAGTTATAATGCTTGATGTTAAAAACACGATAAGAAATACCATTATACTGTCTGGATCAGTTTTTCATACACCTTACATCCCCTTTTCCCTACTAACCAAGATGAAGGAATTTTGTTCTATTATCCATGACTTTGATTTTTTTCTGTCATCAGTCATATCTGTCATCTACTATGTTTATTTCTAGACATCTATATGATACTATGAACTTTTATTAGATTAAATGTACTATTGAGCAAATTGGGGATTAAATATTATCTTTCCCCTGTAATATAACTTGGCCCATAACTTGCAAAATCACACAAAACAGTATGCCTAATTTGGTCTTTTGAGAATACGAATTTTGCCCTGAACAATTTATATGTAATATAAAACTCCTTTTACCTGTGGTCCTCATTTGTAGCTATCAAACTGGACACATTCCGTAATATTCCACCTCCACTTTCAATAATGGCCAAAGTATTTGTCTGGCTCCTGTAAGTGAGAGTGCCAACCAAAAATGCAAGCGCACCATCTACAGCACATATATCAGCTTTATTCTCGGTGCAATGTGCTGACAAATTCCATAAGGCACTCAATACACTTTTGAGAGTTGATTCCTATTAAGACAGAGAATACAAATCATCTAGTTAAGGTCAGAATTTATCTCTCATTACTTCTATGTTTACTTGTATTGAATAAGCTATTACTTTTTTTATCTGACCTGTTGTCTACTCCTCAATAAGAAGTATTAGAACTACTTAATAGAACTTAAGTCTGTGATATGCCCCTGAAATAAGGACACAATACTGAATTAATGACTTCATGAGCTCTATTCTTAGGATTTAAATGATAGACACATCTTTCAAAATGTTATGTTAAATATGAAATGAGAATATGAACCATTATGAAATAACATCTTTAGAAAAACAAAGTAAAGAACAATGTGGAAAGATATGGAAAGATACCTAAGAAATATAGTTAAATGTTTACAAAGTTGTGAAATTTATATATAAAGAAAAAGGGAAAAAAAAAGAAATATAGTTAAATGAGAACAAGTTGGAAAGTATTGTATATAGTATTACATTTGTATAAAAACACATTTATGTGACTGACTCAAAAGTAACAACACTTATTAAAAGGAAAGCATACTGGAAAAACACCTTGCCATGCTTCTGATGTCAGTGTTTCTTCTCATTACAAATCAATTAGGGAACAAACATTCATTAGAACTCCACTCTGTCCCTATTACTACTATAGGTACTCTGGAAGATATAAACATAGCAAACTGATATCTGCTTTAGAGGTGCTAACAATTTACTTTGAGGAGAAAAGGATGCAAAACCATAATGAAACATAGTGAAACAAAAGCAAAAATTATCTCTACTTGAACTTCATAAATAAAATACTGCATGGAAAAAAGCAGCTCTGCAGAGGACTACTACATTCAGAGTAAAGAAGACAGGTACTCTTTGCAGAAGAATGAGGGAAAGCATGGAAGTGGGGATCAACAAGAGGACTGAAGAACAGAAAGACAGAAAGAGAGCAAAGTTCAGTAGGAACAGGGGGAAGTGTTACCTCTTTTACCAACAGGTAAAAGAAGGTCTTGCAGGTCTGGGCAGACACTTTGGGCCCAATAAATAGGTAATCAGTATATTCTCATTACAAAATTAAAGGAGAAGCTAAACAAAGGGTTAGAAAAAACACAGGAAGGGAGAGGGGAAGAGCTCAAAGGATGAGGGAGATGGATCATGGGTGCTGTATGTGAGGACAAGGGAGACTACATCTACTGGGAGAAATTGAATACTGTCCAAAAACTAGCAATGATATAAGAAAATAAATTAAATAAATAAGTTGAAAAGAAAGTTAAATGAATGAAACAATCCAGGAGCAGCTTTATATACTATTTACCAGAGAACCAGGAGGCAGGAAGAAATATGAGAGGGATGAGAGTTCAATTTGAAATGTGACTGAGCTGACAGTAAGAAAGCAGCAAGAAAACAGAAAAAAACAGCAAGTTTAGAGAAATAACTAAAACTGCAATTGAGAGGTGAAGGTAGGAAAATAAAAGTTGCATTCTATATGACTTTCTATACATATATACAGGGCCAAGGATTTTGTTCCAAGTATAATTAGGATCAGAGGAGACAAGAAGAAATTATTCAGTAGTTAAAGACAAAGGGGACAGTTTCAATAAAGTATGTAGTCAAGTATCAAATATCGGTATAGTAGAAATTTGTGATTGAGGAGAATAGTCGTGTTGAAAGCAAAATTAGGAAGGACTGGACTGAAGATGGTATCACTAGTCAAGAAATGGGTTTTGGGTGTTATAGGAAAAAGAGAAACACTACAGTAAAGAGAAGAATCAACTTTTTTTTTTTTCAAACTACTGTGCATATTCCTAAGTTAAAAAAAGTGTTCTTTACATTTGGCAGAAAAGATACGGAAGACAAGAGTCTTGAGTAAACAACAGTATTTGGGACACAGAGCACAGATGAAGGAACGGTGTGACAGAAGAAGTCAGCTAAATGAAGTTAAACTGCAATCCACATGATCATGGAAAGGAATTCTGATTCTCCTAGTAGTAAAGATATTAAGAAAAGACAATGAATTAAATCAAAAGAAAAGGTTATAATAACTATTACAATGAATGAAAAGAGGGAATAAATTCTAACAAAAAGTTGGTCCAAACTTCACATGAGCTAGGTTTTCCAAGATTGGGCTTGCATTTAAAATTTATAGGTGAATTTGGGGAGAAATCTTCTTTAACTTTACAAAAATAGAGGTATGACTTTCCAGAGGAATGACATTCCATTTATTATGGTCTTCTTTTATATTTCTCAGTAGGATGTCTTTTAATCTAGCTTTCTCATTTTATAGCAGCATGTATATAGACTTTTGAGGTCTTCAAGATTATAATAAAGTCACAAACTAGTGACTTTATTATAAAGTCTACAACAGTACAAGTTCCCACACTACATAAAGACACATTAGGTGTTTCTGAAAACGTACATGGCTGATTAGGAGTTTTAAAGTATGGCATGATATTGTTTTGTGTGTTTAACTGGATCATTATCCAGTAGTTCAAGTGTGCTGTTCGAGCACTTCTGATACATGTGTATACCACGAAACTATTATTCTAATCAAGATAACATTTATGTCACCATTACCGACACAGCTTCCTAGTATTCCCCTTATATTTCATTCTAAACTCCAGGCAACTGTTTATCTGTTTTTTGTCACTGTAGTTTACTGCATTCATGAATAGTATTTCATTGTAGATATTCCATGGTCACTTGCTGAAGGACATCAGTGGTTTTGGTTATCACAAAAAATATTGCTGTGAGCAACTGAGAGTAAGTCTTTGTGTGAGCATAAGTTTTTGCTCCTTTTGAGTAAATATTTAGGAAGGGAATGGAGGTAGTTATATGTTTGACTTTAAAACATTGCCAAATGTTCTCCAAAATGGATATGCTATTTAATAGTCCCACTAGCAGAGCATGAGAATTCAACTGATCCTGTTGTTCAGTCTTATAAATTTTAGACAATGTGGTATGTATATTACTGCATTACAATTTTAATTTGTATTTTCTTGATGATAATGATGAGTTATTTCCAAGTGTTTTTTTGGTCAACACTTCTTTTCAAAGAGTAGTAACTGCTGTTCTGTTAATTGGCAGGGTTTTAAAGATATCTATATGTGGCCCCTAAGTACAAAGACTATTATTTTTATAACCAGTTGTTTGTCTGAATACTTGAAAACCAAAATTTTTGCTGTCTTTGAAAAGGAAATTTTGAAGGGTTGAAAAAAAAAAAAAAAAAGCATTAGAAAAAGTAAAAATGTACCAAAAAAAGGGCAGATGTATCAGGGAGGACTGGTTGGGTGAAAAGAAGCCCAGGTTACCTAAAATTGTTACAGGGAAGTGGCCAGTGGGAACTGGTGCCATGCCTAGCCCCAGTCCCCACCTATCAGATGCTGGCTTGGACTACAAGTTCCAGCAGAATTGTTGGGGGGGGGGTTGGGGATGGGGTGGGGTGCGTGCGTGTGTGTG